>JBBMKF010000007.1:539422-573626 GCA_037834155.1 Curcuma caesia | reverse complement strand
TGCACACTGTGTGCCTTTTCCACTGCCAGGTCCCCCTGTTATATATGTCAGGTTGAAAATCAAACACAAAAGAGAAAATATAAAGGCATTTAACTACCAACAAATGCACATGTAGGAAAAAAGGTTAAAATGAAATTCACATGTATCAACTTTGCATTGCAATCAGCATGTATCTTCAAATATTAACTCCATAGAGTCAAATAAGCAAAAATATCTCAATTATATTATAGGAGATAAATGACTGCTTCACATATAGAAAGAGTACAAGAAGATACAAAGAATGCAATTGCCAAAAAGAAGGCTTCCTGACACTGGAATATTCTCATATGTTATTTAGGATGAATGATTTAATCTTGGAACAAACTATGAGTCTGATACAAGAGCAAGTATGCCCATGGAAGGGTAGATAGAATGCAACGTTCGCCTTGTAAGGGCCAGTAGTAACATCTGTAGTAAAAGTATACTGTGAAAGCCCTTTGGCTCTCTTACAACAAGTACAAGTTAGGTGTGTTGACCTCCCAAGGCAGGTATACCCTGTAGACGGCAAGATTCTAGGATAATCAACTAGCATGGTATCAGATTGAGTTGTGAGTTTGAATACTTAGCTTAGTTGTTTGGGTTTTGTAGCCTTATGGGAGATAGAAGGAACTATTTGGCAAACTGTGGTACATTGGGTGCTTGAAAACCCCTTCTTCCATGTAGTATGAGTGTGCAATATAAAGATCCTCACATTCTCTTACAATAGTATAGGTTTGTACCAACAAAACGGAATGGACATATCCTTTCTTATATCCTGAGCTTTAGAAAACATAGTTAGTGCCCCAATCCTAATATTTCACTGAATAGAAGTCTTTCCTTGACAATATCAAAATGCTCTTCTTCTCTCTTCTTAAATGAGAGAATACGGAAAGTTGTATGGATTTAGATTAATCAATGGTAATATTTGTTGTCAATTAAATTGGCTAAAAAATTGTCATTGTTTTTATAGTAAGCAATAAACTGTTACCGAGCACAAAAACGACTGTGATCTTCTTGTTGCCTGGGAAACTCACAGTAGTATCCTGCATTCAAACATTTAACAATTATGTTGAAGCTCATATATTTTCTTATGCATTTTGTACGTCCTATAAAGGCAATTTGATTTTTTTTTAAAAAAAAATGAACATAAAGCCAACTGCCAAAGAACTATGATATTGGCATATTGCCAAAGGAAGAAACACAACTCCTGATGGTATATGCTCATTCTTTATTTAAGAGCAATCTCCTTTCAATTAAAATGATTCAATACGATTCTGGAGGAGACCTGAAAGTAAGATACCTTGCTGGAATTTACCATCGTGCCCATGAATAAAAGCTAATTCTGGTGTGTGCTAACTGAAACAATAAAGACAGGTTTATTTAGCATGCATTTAAAATTATATCAATGAAAGTAAAAAACTGCTGAGAAATATTTTCAGAGAAAGCAAAGCATGCAGGCAGGGCATCAGATATACGTTTCTAGATCAGCCAAACAGTATTCTTCCATCTATTTGAAGTAGATACTAAGAGAGTCAGTGTTAATTGTCATAAAAATAGCCATGTGCATCACGGGCATGCAGTTTTACTCATAGCAACATAGACTTCCGCACATGTTAAATCGTGATGCATATCATTCGTGGATCTAAGAATCTATCAGAGGAAAAAATTACATCCAAAAAGAAAGCCTTTGTTTAAGGAACACAAGATCTATATCTATTGAAAATGATCCACAAGATCTCTAATACGAAATAGCAGAACTTCTCCCTACAAAATCACTTTTACCCACCATGCCAATACTACGAATTTAATCAGATCCCAAGATCCGAACTAATGCATCGATCCTGCACCTAGATCTACTCTGAGTATCTCTCAGAACCCGAACCCGATAATCAAGATAAGGAAAAGATCTCAGCCTCATTACTGCAAATTTAGCAGATCTACGAACAAAGGACTAAATCAAACTACCACACTCCAGATCTGGGCATCAATTCGATCAGCACAAGTAAAAGCATCTCATAAAATTGAATCGGAGCATTACAAGGAGGACAGACATCCGATCGGAAGAGGGAAAGCGAGGAAATGGGGAAGAAAAAACGAGATCCGATACCTGGCTGCAGCGCGAGCTTCGCTTCCAAATTACTTCTCCCAGCGACGGTTCCTCGAAACAAGGAATGGAGGAGGAGGGAAATCGAGATCTCTCCGTCTTATTTATACCCCGAACCAATGCTGCATTAGCAATTGGAACACGGTCGACGCTTCGATCTCCATCGGACGGCTTTGGATCACTCTTCGTCCCCCAAATTTAACTTACTTATTATGGAATTTATTTTTTTTAATTTGATTTAAAAATTTATTTACGAATTATTATTTATACATCATCTTTCCTCAATTAGTTTCGTCGCCCAAATCCCACTCCAACCACCGCGGTCGCCGCCTTTCCGCAGGGGCGATGATGTTCCCCGGCGGCGCGCCTCCCGGCGACCACCAGGAGACGCTGCCTGTCCCTCTCCTTCCATCTCCCTCTCTCTCTCCCCCTTCGCTGCCGACGCGGGCTCAGCTGCAACCGAACCCATCTTATTCTTCCACCCTCTCGGCGCTGGCTCCGCCCTTCACCCTCGATCACGTTTCTCCCACCCCGCCTCTGGCGCCTCAGCTGCCCCCGCACCCTCCCGACTCTCTACTATTTCCCGATTTCCCCACCTCACGGTTGCTCCCGCACGACGACGTCGCAGAATCTCTCCCATCCCGGTTCGGTAGCGCCGCCCCTTGTGATCGCCACCCCTACGGGCCAACGTTCTATTCTGAATTTGCGGCACCATCCCGGACCGATAGCGCCGCCGACGTTGAATCCTACTACGCCCACTACTATCCTGACTCGCAACGATGGGCGCTCGATGATTCCTTTGGGTTCTCATCGGCCTATTCTAAACTTAACGCTGCTCTGCTGATTAAGCCGGTCGATGAGGAGGCAAAGCGAGTAAAGCGTACTAATGAGGTGCCATCGACAGAAGCCACAGAACCACCTTTTAGCTACAAGGTGCCATCTTTTCAGGAAGGTAATTTCCTTGTTACCCTAGTTTTTCTACTGTTACTTTTGACAATGATTTAAAATTTAGGTATTTACACCATTTAAGGTGGAGAGTATGAAGGAACCGTTTATATCTCGCGTGTGAATTTGATTGCTTTATTTTAATTTAGTACGTTTTACTGGATGAAGTAGGATCGATAATACTTCTGTATTCCCTATAGGCTCCATGATAAATCTTCACTATAGTTTTTGTTTTTGATACTCTTATGAACTGAAATTCTAGAAAAATTTGAATGTTTTGATGTCAATGAAAATTGCAATTTTTCTTATCGCCACATTATTATAGGTTCATCAATCAAAATGTTTTACTTCTGAGTTCTGCAGTCATTTGATATCTATTGCAGAGCTAACTGACCATGGATAAATAAAGTTAAATCTGGCAATTTCTTCCTATCTTTTTTGCGTATGAAATACAAAATCCTTTTATTTTTGGACCCTGTTGAGTTTCTTTCTCCTAGAAAGATATATTAGTCTAAAGATTCTCCTAAACAGAAATCAAGGATTCTGATGTCCTTCTTTTTTTTCTTTTTTTTACCATAATCAATATATTTTATAAAAATTGCTGCATTTAATGGTGAAGGTAATACCAGGTGGTTGTCTCAAATAAATTGAGACAGTCAGAGACCTCTGAGTGTTTATAATATATCTTTTGGCGATTTTATAACATCAACCTGTCCTCATTGAATCATTCACAGACTCTCTCCTTGCTTATCGCGCCTCCACCTCTCAATTGCCTCCCCACAACACTGCGGCAGATTTGCTTCCATCTGGATCTGTTAGCGCACCCCTTGGTCATTCCTACTATGCCCACTACCATCACGTCTCTGAATTGCAAACGCTAAATGATTCCTTTGGGACCTCATCGGCCCATTCCGAACTTGGGCCTGCCCAGTGGAATAAGCCGTCAGATGTGGAGATAGGGAGAGTAAAGCATGCTGATGGGGTGACAAGGATGGGACCCAATTCTAGCCACACGCCATCTTTTCAGGAAGGTGATTTCATCATACCCTTTTAATTTTTCTATGTTTATTTTTGGTGTTGACTCACAATTAAGTATTTACACTTTTTAACATGGACAGAAAAGGAACTGTGTTTATGATGTTAGTATTTTTTACTGGATTAGATTCAGTTAACTATGCTTGCTATATTCTACAATAAGTTCCAAGATAGATTTTCATTGTACTTACTGTTTTTGATGCACATGTGAACTCCCAAAATATGACTTGAAGAGTTTGTTGATATCTGTAAAAATTGCAACATTTTCTTATCACCACATTTTTCTAGGTAATCAGTTAAAAGGCTTTCATCATGAGACAGTCATTTGCATTCAGTTATGGAACTAACAATGGATAAATAAGGTTAAATCTGGCATTTTGTTCCTGTTGTTTCTGCAAATGAACTACAAACTCCTTGATTCCTCAGACCTTGCTGAGTGTCTACTATTTTCCTCCTAAAAGATATATACTGTAGCATTCATCAAGTGTCAAAATTAAATTGAAACAGTCAAAAACCTCTGAGTGTTCCTAATAATTCTTTTCAGGTAGAAAATGAATGATGAAATATTCAAAATAGGATTTTGCCTATTGTATATCATCAACTTGTCCTTAACATGCATGGAGATTACTTTGCTAAACTGAAATACACCTTTTTTAAATTTATGGGAAAAGCTGATGTTAAATTTCAGTTGGCAGTGAGACAACTAAGCAACCTATGTAACAATGACTCAACAATAAGATATCTTGAGATAATTCATATTTCAATTTTATCTCCTTGTTTCTATTTGCTTTTGGATTCGCTTCAGTTATTGCACTGAAACATCCAAATTTTCATTTTTCTTCTAAGATTTTCTGCCATCAGCCTTCTTGACCATGATGTGATGCCATTGTTGGGTGGCATATCCTACTCATAAAAATGTCAAGAAATGGTACTTATGGTTCTCATATGTATTGGTCTTTCGTCTAAAATTAGGCTAGATTAAGCTCGTTATTTTAAATGTCAAGTACTTCAAATTTGCATTCTTTTGGTTGGCATTTTGTATTATAACAATGATTCTTATGATGTTTGTTTGAAAAAATGTTGGATTCACTGACAGGAAAAGAACAATTTGGATCCCAAAGCATTGAATGGCTACTGGATGACCACCCACCAGAAAAATATGAGCAAGACAATACATCCTCATATACAATTTTCAACCCTCAATTGTCAACTGCTGCAACTGGCTCAACTTCTGCAATGGGATTACATGATACTTATATTTCAAACTCTGCTTATGACCGTTACATGGCACAACTTGATTCATGCTCTATGTATCCAGTAATTTTCTATTCATCTGCCACATGCTCCACATCTACTGAAGCATATGCACCGTCAAATTCCACAGCTAGTACAAACATCAACCCGACATTGTCATCTGTGAAGGTTCATCATGAAGTGCTACATAAGGTAGATGATCCGTCAGTTATACCTTATTGGTCGAAGGAGGTTAAACTCCATAAAAACATGGATCCCAAAGAGGGATATGATGAGAAAAGATGGGAAGACTACAACACAACAAATTCTAATGTCTTACCTGCATCTTCTATAAGAGATTCACTTCCCAATAATAATCATGCTACAGAAAACCCCTCAAATCTTCCTTCCATGTTGACTTCCAAGTTGAGGCTAGGAAATATGGTGATTGCTGATTCTTCTCCATCTAAGAGCAATTCCTTAGATCTGAATAAATCCACCAAGAGTTCTTCAGAATCATTTGATCAGCATAATCTTGCTGTTGACTCACCGTGTTGGAAAGGAGCTCCAACATCACAACAGTTCCCATTTACCATTGATGGAATGCTAGCTGTAGAATATGAATCATTCAAGAATGGTTCATGTCATGAACATAACCAAATTCTTGGTGTTGGAAACTCAAATAATATTGCAGAACAAGTTGGAAACTTGAATTTTGATGACATTAAGATAAGTAGTGTTTCTGAAAACTCAGAATGCTCACCAGTTGTTTCATCAAGCATACAACAGATTTGTGAAGGTGCAGAGAGAGAAATGTCTGATTGTAGAAAAGATCAAGAAAATGAGATTTTGTTTGACTATGCCCCTAGGGAACAAACAAGTCAAACCAATAAAGCAGAGAAAATGGCCAATGTACAAAATGTTTTTCCTGCAAAATTTGTTGAAGTGGAAAGCAATACTGCAAGCAAATTTCTACCTGCAAAGGGCATTAACGAGAACGTCAACAGTCTTAACGGTCTAGCTGATTTTTGCTCATTTGACTTATTTGATTTTTCTTAATAAAGATCTGGAACAAAATTTTGCCACATGAAATATTTTTATTATTGTTTACTTTTTTACTCTTCAGGCCCAAGTTCAGCACCACTGAAAAGAATGGAGCTCGTTAAATTAATACATGGTTCTTCAGTGGAACTGTTATCTACCAACTCTAGTGAGAGCAAAGAATTGAAACCACATGATTACAAACTTCTCTACGCAGCCATTAACAATATTGCATTGCTCCTCAAAGACAAGGAGGTACCTGCTAAGGACTTGATTATGGTACAATGAGAATAGCTTATTCAAAGTGCTTCTGAAGCTATTTTTTGCCCAACTTATCATACAGGCAGCTTTTATGCTAAAATATTATTTTCCCCACACTAACTTGATGTCTATTTGGTAGGATATTGTTGGTTTTTGTCATTGTTCAAGTGTAAGGATTGCTTGTTCCTGCAATAAATGTTTAAAAACCGGAGAGCTAAAGAGGAATAACAACATCCAAAATTGCAATGTGAAGGGAAAGACACTGTCCAGATGCAATTTTTCTAATGATGAGTTTGACAATTTTGTGGTCAAGGGAGGTGATGCAGATCTCAGTAAAGTTGACAAGAGAATGACACAGGTAAATTTATTAGTCTTTTGAATTTATCAGTTTGTGTGTCTTTGTTTGATCATTGATTTCTTGTCTATTCTATCTTTCATAAATCTGCAGACAATTGAGAATGCATTATCACAAAATTTTACCGAAACCGAAGAAAGCAGCCAAGCATCGTTGTACAAGAATCTCTGGATACAAGCAGAAGTTTTGGCCTGTAGATTAAAGCAAGAACTTCTAATTGCTCAAATGAAGACTGAATCAGAAAGCTGTAAGCCCCCTATTCTCAAATTGGCCTCCTCTTTCCTAAAATTAGTGATTTCTCTTTCTGACTTTTTTTTCCAGATAAGCCTCCACAATCCGACATATCTTCAAGTCTGCACTCTCCACGTGACCTCAAGGTGCAAGATTCACCTTCGAAGCCCAAAGATATTGAAGGCATAACAGAACAAGAAAGTCAATTCAGTGCATCAGCAAACCATGAATCGAGCAGGGCAGAGGATGTTGAATCATCCATCATGGCTCGATTTAAGATCCTGAAAGATCGAGACAACAACTCTGTTTACAGAAGCACCGAAGCAGAGTACATTCTTGATCAAGAGGATGCTGCAAGGTGCACAGCTGAAAATGCAACCAAAAACAATTCTGGCATGATTGCAAATCTGGCTGATATGGGGTTAATCAACAGTGTCGGCGATGATGAAGTAAGACCATCTCTACATGTTTCAGGATATGAAGATGCAAGACAGATGTTACCAGGCCCTTTGAATGGATCACTGATCCAGTCCTACATGACACACAAGCAAGGGAGTTGGCCCTTTGAGTGGGAGCATGTGATGAGGGAGGATGAATCCACACATTAACCTTTGCTTAATGATGAGGATTTCCATGAATGATGGAAAACTGAAGGTTATGTACATACAGCAAAAAAGTTTGGAGACTATATTATGGAACCTGGAGACTCCTGATTTGACAATCTGAACGATTTTATGTAATTAAATGACTATTCTTGTGTGTTCCTTCCATAATGCTTTTAAAATGTAAATGATCAAGAATTAAAGTGCATTTGGCCACTTATATTATCTACTAGTAAAGACTGATCTTTATCTCCAGGTGGATGGAACTCAGAATGGAGATGTCCTCCTTAATATGTTCGATCTATCTATATATATATATTCCAAGATTTCATATAATTCCATTTCCTTTTATAATTTTGTTAGATTTCCTCATTTTTGTGTGTTGTAGTATTGGATACACGTCTTTTATCATGTTTCTGATGGTTATATTTTAAGCATATTGGTAAAAGTATGGCAGAGATGTTAAATTGTCTGGAAAGTTATTTCACGTACGGGATCATGTTAAAAACATTTGAAATCACTGAATAAACTAGCAAATAAAGCCAAAACACCTGTTAAAAAGATCACGGGATGGGAAAAATTGTCTGATTATACAATGCAAAAACATTGTTGCTGTATTTCTCATTATTGCCGATGCAAAATCAGATACACTTGAAATACACAACCCATGAACGAATAGGGGAACAATAGATACAATCAATTGGAAAAGGTTTAAACACCTCTACAAGCTGCTTGAAGAAAGATGGGCGCAGCCATTGTTGATCAATCTAACTTGACGTTGGAGTAAAGAAGAGTGTCCCTTGTGAGTGGCATGTTCAGTAATAAGTAGACCTGAGGGGGAAAACAGCATGTAATCAGGGTTTAAAAGAAGAATGAATACAAATTAACAAAAGATTTAGAAACACTCGCAGGCATATCCAAATTTCAAATATATAGGTAAGACTGTCCATCTAAGTACTAAGCATCTGAGTCTTTGGTATACACACAAATTAATATAATATGTATATAGAGATGATAAAGATACATCATACGTCTGAATTTTGAAATAACTAAAGATCAAAAACAAAACCAAAACCTGAAAAATCTAGTTTTCGAGTCAGTTTAGTTTAATTTTCCATGTCAAGTTGAGTAGGACAGATATTTTGCCACAGCCCCGGATGGCAGCAACAGACTAAGCAATGTTAATAGTGCAAATTTGTGAAAAGTACCTTGTGCCCGAAAAGCCTAGATTACCATTACTAAGTGTCATAAAAGATACAAGTGATTAAAAAAATAACCGCATTTGTTTCAATGTGTGCATATGTACTAAGATTCTTTCTTTCTTTGCATGAATATTTGCTTAAACTAATTTAGGTTGCTATGAAAGATAATTGCCTGCATGAAATCTATTTGTTCTTGTTATGTATTTTTGTTTAGTGATTGGAAGAAGGTATAGGATCCTCACCCCAATGAGAGTCGACACAAGTAGGATAATCCCAGTTATCCAGGCCAAGCTACGCCTGACCAGCAGCACCTCTGAGTCAGTTGAATTAGTTGACCCTGATTCTTCTAACAATCTTGAAATTCGTAGGCCATGGGTCATATCCAACAACATCCCTGACTCTGAAGAAGGGCCATTGTTTGAGATGATAACCCCAACAATCTTCCCTGCAACACAAACGTTTAAGAGTTTCATTATGCAACTGTACAATCCAAGAGTAGATAGTTGGATTCAATCCTTTACAATTCAACCATCCTCATTCCCCACTGGAGAAAGGTGCAGCAGAGAATGTGCGCAGATCTCTGGACAATGCCCAGGAACGCTTAAGGAGGGAGAGTGAAAATCATCCTTGTACTGGCACTGCAGAAAGAGTACCTCATCAAGACAAAAAAGGGAAGATGTACAGGGTGGACAAACGAAATGAGAAGGAAAATGTGGATGTGGGTTTGAGGAGAGATTGTTGCTATCAGATGTGGCCTCCCCTTGGGGATTAATTTTGGGAACTCAGGTCAAAAGGGTAGCTCTCATGTCACGTTGAATTCAAGAAAAGGAAACATTGTATCGCATTCTATTCAAAAGACACATAATGCATGTATATATAGTAGCCATGACTTTAAATAACCAACTAATTTAATTCTTGTTTGCCTGTTGATTCCACTGACAAGAGTACACATATACAACTAAAAGTTATCTGATCTGGTAAAGAAACAATTAGGACTAACCTTCATAGCACACTTGTAGCATGTCAAACAACTTAAGAAGTGTTAGGTGAAGCAGTTCCACACCCTGTTGAGTAATTTCCCCCCAACCATATTCCTCTCTAAGAGCCTGTGTTATGTTCATCAGATTAACATATCAATCATTTAGAGTTTTTTTTTAAATAAAAAAGTCAAAATAGGAACAGATTTGACAATTGACCATTATAACTGCCAGTTTTCACATGCAAGCCAATGGCCATAACATAACATAAATAGAATATAACTAGTTTCTATAAGCTGCTATTTCGTCAACCCTCTTTTAATTTAAGAAACACTAAAGAATGGCTAACACCAATAGATTACATCATAACACACTTCCCTTTGATGGCTCTTCTCTAGTTATTAATTGAGTGAAAGAATTCCTCATTAGCCTGATAAAAGTATGGCAGTTAAAAATGCCCTTGAAAGGTGTATACAATTACTTTTAAGAATGTAAGGAAAGAATTATTACTGTCAGAAAAAATTTGCCCAGATCAAATTCAATTATTAATGAATTCAGATGCCAACATAAAAAAATCTATCCAAACTAACTAACTAAAAGATGGATAGGTCATTTCATAAATTTTAGGAGAGCTCAGAAATCTGAGTATTATAACCTACTAACCATTAACAAAAAAAAAAAAAGATTTTTCAAAGGCATTACCAATATATTTTGTCAGAATAATTGAAATTTCGAACCCCATTTCAGAAATTTTTATAAGTTGTGTTTGCTCAGAGGGGAGGAAACAGGAGAGAGGAAATAATTTGAATGAGAAGAAAAGAAACTGAATTATATTGCCTTCCTTCTAGTCACTTCCATCTTATTTATTTACAGAATTAAAATGGGTGGCAGACAATGCACGCAAGTTAAAATCCCTTAGTGAAAGTGAAGGGTCATTTAAACAGTGATTTTTTTTCAGGTAATGGCTTTTCATGAATAACTCATTGGCTCTGAATCTGATAATGGCAGAAGTCCAGACAAGACTAATTAAACCCTTGCTTCTGACGAAAAAAAGAACCAAAACATAGAATATCTATGAGAATAAGAGATCACCTCGATCCCAGTGAAGTGTCCCATCATGATTTCTGAATGTTTAACAGTGCTTCCTGATAAATCCTCATGAATCTCCATAGACTTCTTAACATTTCTAATCAAAGAAACAAGGTTGACTGCAAACTGAAAGTCTGCTTTCTGCAAAATAAAAAAAGTTCTGAAATTTTAACTTCTAGAAATACAAGGTCCTCACGGAGTACTCATTGGTAAAAAGGACTTCTAGAGACTTGCATAGGGCATGCAACTGACAACTACAGCAAACAAGCAAACTTGGATTCCTTTTATATCTTAACCAACCTTAGCTTATCCATAAATATGTCAATGCTCTGAAATGAAAAAAATCCTATGCAGATTAACTTAAACATTTTTTATGTATCTTGCATCCTAATTCAGAATAAATTAAGATTTTCCAACAAAACAAAAACAAAAAGTTGTGTCAATGTTTCCACACTTCTTCAAAATGCTTTTGTTATATTAGAGCAAAAGAAGGAAACTTCAATGACAGCCTTTCAATAATTTCATCACATTATACCATGTAGAGAATCTTGTTGTATTATATTATACAAAAGCAATATAATCTTTAATAATGGCAAAATTGTCTTTAAGTAATTGAAAGTTAAATTTTTAGACTCCCCCGCCAATGCAACTATTTAATATATATATAATGCTGCCTACTGCTGTGAAAAAGGATTTCTGTGACTGCCAACTGCAGCCTTAATATCAACAAGCTTTCATTGTGGCTTGGTTGTGATGCAAACTCTTCCACCTTAAGCTCCCAACAAAACAAGGAAATAAATGTCAGCAAAAAGAAATTTCGATAGACTCTAGGACAAGGGCATGGCAATTGGAGAAAACAAGGGAGAGGAAGTAATTTAGTAGAAAATGGTTGCAGAGTTTAGAGTAAAACATTTGGTTAGCCAATTAGGGAGAACATTGTAGAGGGTGTTAAGCTATTAACCTATGAACAAAGCTAACATACTTCTTCTGTTCTTCATAAGGAAGATATTAGATTAAGGAGAGAACAATGAATATGCAATCAAACTGGGTGACAAACAGGACTAACAATGTACTGGTCAGGGGTTTCCGCCTTCTATGCATGAAAATTTGTTGCCAGTTTCGATATCATGACACTTATCTTTGTCTCCAGCCTCTTCAAAGTCATTGAGTGAACAAGAAGCATCCCACCTACCTCTTCAAGCCTGAGTTTTCATCAAACTTCAAGCACATTATCTTCATTGAAGGAGAATGGCAAGAGTGAAGAGCTGCAGTTCCACTCTGCATGTGTCTTTCTCTTCCTCTGTCCCTGCTTGAGTTGTCTCCTCCAATGTGTGTTCTCCTCCACCATTGTTATATTTATATGTTAGTTAATTCTCCACCTCTTTCATTTTCATTGCATTAGTGAGGATGAGAAGCTGGTTGTGATAAACTAGAAAACATGAAAACTCCTTATGTTTCTTGACTGTTTGTTATTGGTCTGATTTGCTGCTCTTGGTTTTTTGTTTTGCATTTTGGCTTAGCTGTTGGATCTTCAAGCTTTTGGCTAAATGGTTTCTTGTTTGTTAACAAGAATTTTATTTGCTTCTGTTGGTGCTTCATGCTTTTGGTTTGATTTGCTTCTGTTTATTCGTCTTTAACTCGAAGACAAATTACTTACTGCTGTCAAATTTAGATATAAGGGTTGTAGTTTATATAATGTTTTGTCAGTTCTTCATGCTTTTCTTTAGGTTCTGGAACTTCAGGTCATAATTAAATTATAAAAATCAGAAGGATTTACAAACAAGCATCACATCAAACAACCTCAACAATAGAATTGAAATGCATAGCAAAGAATCAATAAGGAGAAATGAAAAATCAGACCTTAGTTAGCCAATCCAAACCAAGAACAGTAAGTAAAACAACCTTAACAATAGAATCGAAATGCATAACAAAGAATCCATAAGGAATAATGAAAAATCATGCCTTAATAAGTCAATCCAAAGCAAGTACAGTAAGATACTTATCGCTTTGGGCTTGGGCTGGCTATGCATTATAATGTTGAACCAAGACAAAATTGTAGACTATATTAACCATAGGATAGATCCATAGCTAGAACTTATATGCAGGTGTTAGCGTATAAGTGTAGCATATGTTAATCTGCTCATTGTGTGATTTTTACAAGTAATCCAACTTAGGGGAATCAACACCTTTCGGTTATTAGCAAAATGAATCTGGTTATTAATAGTCATTTATGAACTAAGAAAGAAACTACAAATGTATATTGTGCAACAGAAAACAGCAAAGAAGCATCTGGTGGCACTGGATAGGGTTTAACCTTCAAAACATACAGACTTAAAGTGCTACTACTGGATAAAGGAACAAGGAGCTTTCCGTCTAGTGATAGTATGGTGCCAACATATGAACCTCCCATCCAAGTTGCCTATACAATAACAAATATTTCAGATTGCGTTACTAGATATTGAGCAAAATCTTTCAATATCATATTAACTAATAAGCAAATAAATAATAAACTCACAAGTTCAGTGAGTTCCTTATCAAGACAAGCAGCATCACATTCAGGATCCAAAGGATCATTCAAAGGAATAACTGAAACTTCATCTTCACCTAAAAAAGCTTGTAAAATTTCATGGAAAATGTAGTAGCAAGAGAACTAGAAACCAACAAAAACAGTACTATAACAGGGAATGATATGCATATAAAGATGCATTTGACATATTAACCACCTGGAAGTTCTAGCGTAACCTTGCTTGAACCAGAAATCCTACTTATGAAAACATTTCCATTTTTTTTGTTCATATATCCAGCAGACTTCAATGGTTCTACAAGAAACTTAACCATGTAAGTTCCATTATAACACAAAGTATTGTTTCAGCTCCAGGAAGTCAAATGTACTGACCTTCAATTCCACTAATTTGCATCATGAAAATAGCATGAGGTCGGTTAAATGGATTAGGAAGTAGAATCTTATTTATCTGTCAATCAAACAACAGCAAGTGTCAGCCTTCACTAGAGATAGACTGAGAATTTACACAAGAAAATGAATGTAGAACTAGCAGTTAGTGCATGGAGTGGACAATTGAAGTAATGAAGAAATATAGTTGAGTTCCTGTGGAATCTACAGCTAGAATAGACTGGATGTAACAGCGAATAGGTCCAGTACAAAAAATACCTCATCTGCAGAATCAGGGAGAAGTGAGGAAGATGGTGCAAAACCAAGTAAGACCGAAAGGGTCGCAGCAACTTCATGAATAGAGAGTGAGTTCACCTGTGACATAGAGAAAGTGTTATATTTCATTTCCTTTCAGGTATTAGAAGATATAAAAACAAGATGCAATCTACTCATGAAATTCAAAATGTGAGTTAAAAGTATCACAAAATGACAGAAGTACCATCAGATTTGCAAACAAATAATGAACAATGGCTCAAATAATTCACAATAAACACATGACCCAAACTTACTAGCACACAACACACGCAATGCACAGGATACTAGGACTCATACTAATGAAGCATTTGGAAATATTAGAATAAAGAAGCATGAAATTAATTATTTTGCTACACTGGATAACAAATACGAGAAGAAAAAAAAACTCTCTAGTGTCAATATAAAATGAAGTGCACATATTTTGTAGCACAATCAAAAAAACAAGAAAACTCCATAATTGGTATTTGTGACTTTTCCTATTACCTAGTCGTACCACAATCTTATAAAATTATCTTTTTAGACTAGGGGCACAAGACAATAGCACAAGTCTCCTAAGCCTTCTCTAGTTTAACCACCCAGTCTTCATCCTATCAATATTCCGTTGTTGATAAAGAAATAGACACAAAATATCTAAAAATTTTCCATACAAGAATTTTATGTTCATCCAAGTTAACTATGTCCTCCACTCTTCTTTTCTTAAGGTCAAATCTACATGTCATATATTTAGTTTTATTTCTTCTTACTTTACAATTCTAGTCTTTGAAATTTATCTCAATTCAAACTTTGAATTTATTCTATAAATTCTCATGAATCAGTATAATACCATCTATTCTATAAATTCTCTCATCAATCAGTATAAGATCATCTACATATAACATATACTTAAGAAGTTTCTATAAAACATAATTCTTAAGTACATCCAATATCAAAGTTAAAAAAGGTATAAATTTGACACCTTAATGTAAACTTATAAATAGGGGCAAATTATTACTTATGTTAGCAAAGTTTGCACTTAGATAGTTGGATGAGTAACTACTAGTGCCAGTTCTCTAAACTTTCAACTATCATACAGGAAAATTTGAAATATTGTTAATTATTACTTATGTTAGCAAAGTTTATACTTGAATGAGTAACTACTAGAGACAATTCACTAAACTTTCAACTATTGTACCGGAAAATTTGAAATATTGCCAAATATTGGAACAATTGTAATAAGTTTATACTCATCATTTTTTACTTAAAACCATAGTCATTCTAATAGGGGGCCCGTATGGAAATTTTCATTTTGATTTTATGGTGGAAAGCTGACTCTGCATAATGAGTTCTTTGGTTACTAGGATAGATGTAAGTCACAGAGACTTGATCATTTCAGGTATGTTAGCTAAAGTATGTTGTCTTGATTTAAAACATTAGTTCAAGGGAAAACTAAAGCAAATAAATAGATAAATATTTTCCTAAAGCTACAAGACTAGTTCTATTAATACTTAGCGCATGGTACACCATATGTCCAGGTTAACGGTTTAGACTCAATGCTACCGAAATTAACACCAAAAAATCTCGGGTGATGCCAGGGATAACAACAACTATGGGCAGTGAAGAAAAAATATATTGATGACAGAAACAAATCCCTCAACTTTTTGTCACCTAATATGAAACATATACTCTGATACATCTGTCTACTGCCCATCACTGTAATGCAAAAAATAAATAACAACAAAATTAAAATCACCTTCCCTGTGGCCTCCTTCCCACTCGTTCTGATATATTTCTGTGAAGGCCCATCGAGGAAAACGACCGATCCACTGCTCGCCCCCTGCACGGAAAAATATGATAAATTCCCACCATTCCCAGACAAGATCCACAAGTAAACCACTAGATACCCGTGGAACCACTTTCAAAATCGAAATTTTGAAAAGAAGGGGCGCGGAGAGTAAACCCTAGCTTGAAGACAGTACGTTGAAGCCATGAACAGGACGCATAGCCAGCCGACACGGCGGACATCCATGGCTGAAGAATTGGACACAGGTTGAGGCTATTTTTCTGACAATTCTCTCGAGATCGGATTTATTACTTGAAACGGCATGTTATCGAGTGGGCCGATCCTGGGCCGATCTATGCGTTGACCGGGCCCTTGTCCTTCTTGTCCTTCTAAAATTTACCTAATTTGTTTATCTAGGCGTTGACCGGGCACTGACAGAGTGAATATGATCGTAAGCTGAGTGATCTCCCATGGAGACCACAAAAGTCTACTAATTCGGAAAGCCTTGGCACCACAACGCGAGTTGTAGTGATCTTCTCGCCTTTCACTATGATCACGCACGCGCGAGCACCAAACGACTAGAGATAAAGAGGCGAACAAATAAAACAAGCAGTTGGTGCGGCGGAGTGGGGCGGCCAATCGCCTACCTTTTCCTTGGGTTTCTACCGAGATTGCTGCGCATGCGAATGGCGAAGCGCACTCGGTGTCAGTTTGTCGATTTGCGAATGAATCACCGTGCGCTTCGTCTCGGCGCTTGCTTCCGCCTTCTTCACGGGAGTGGATTCCACCGATGTGATGGCCCGTGAGCGTGCAGAGCTCACGAGGAAGAGAGAGAAATATAAGGAGTGGCAGTTTCTATAAATGGTCTCCGCTTGCATGAGCTACTCGACTCGCTCGCTCTCTTTCGCTCACGGCCTCCTTTGCTGCTGTTTTTTCTGCTGATGCTTTTTTTTTTTTACTATTAATGGAGTTGCAGAAGCGCAGTAGCGTCTCACTTCCGAAGGTATTCGCATAGCATTTGCTTTTGAACTGTATAGATCGTTTCACGGATTGATTCTCTGTCGTCGGTGTTCACTGAAACTACAGATTCTGACGATGTGGCTGCTTCTGCTGGCGGCATCCGCCGGACCGGCGGAATGCATAAGAGAGAACCCCCGCTTCTCCGCCCAGGATTTAGGCGGCAACGGTGGCGGAGAAGCGGAGGAGTTCCGCTACTCTGCCGCCGCCTGCCGGGCGCACACGGCTTCGCTGGCGGACTTCGGCGGGGTGGGCGACGGCGTGACCTCCAACACGGCGGCCTTTGGCGACGCGATCGCCCACCTCAGTCAGTTTGCGTCAGACGGCGGCGGGATGCTCTTCGTCCCCGCCGGTCGGTGGCTCACTGGCCCGTTCAACCTCACCAGCTCGTTCACCCTCTTCCTCCACCGCGACGCGGTCATCCTTGCCACCCAAGTACACCTTTCTACTGCCCCCCGAACAAATATGTTCGTGCATTGATTGAAGAGGACTGATCAAATGCAGTTTATTGCTGAAACAGAACGTGAACGAGTGGCCGGTGATCGATCCCCTGCCTTCTTACGGCAGAGGCAGAGATCATCTCGGCGGACGATACAGCAGTCTCATCGGAGGGTCAAACCTCACCGACGTTATCATCACAGGGGACAACGGAACGATCGATGGACAAGGTGCGACTTGGTGGTCCAAGTTCCATGGCAACAAGCTCAAGTACACGCGAGGATACCTCATCGAGCTGATGCACTCCGATCAAATCTTCATCACAAACCTCACGCTGCTCAACTCCCCTGCGTGGAACATCCACCCGGTTTACAGCAGCAACATCGTGATTTCAGGGATCACGATTCTGGCGCCGGTCCACTCGCCGAACACCGACGGGATCAATCCAGGTGAGGAAGAATTCTGAAGCACGGAATGGATTGCCTATTTCTGAATTCTGTAGCAGATTCCAGACTGGAAATCGTTTTGTGGCAGACTCGTGCTCGAACGTGCGGATCGAGGACTGCTACATCGTCTCCGGCGACGACTGCGTGGCGATCAAGAGCGGGTGGGATGAGTACGGCATCGCGTACGGCATGCCGAGCCAGCACATCCTCGTCCGGCGCCTCGTCTGCGTCTCGCCCACCAGCGCCGTCATCGCCCTCGGCAGCGAGATGTCGGGCGGCATTCACGACGTGCGCGCCGAGGACATCACCGCCGTCAACTCCGAGTCCGGCGTCCGCATCAAGACCGCGATCGGCCGCGGCGCCTACGTGCGCGACGTCTTCGTCCGCCGCATGACCCTCGACACCATGAAGTGGGTCTTCTGGATGACCGGCAACTACAAGTCGCACCCGGACGATAAGTTCGACCCCAACGCCATCCCCGTCGTCGACGGGATCAGCTACAGCGACGTCACGGCGGTGAACGTGACGATGGCGGCGCGGCTGGAGGGCATCCCCGGCGCGCCCTTCTCCGGCGTCTGCATCTCCAACATCACCGTCGCGCTGCGGAAGGCGAGGAAGCTGCCGTGGTACTGCGCCGACGTAGAGGGGGTGTCAAGCGGGGTGACGCCGCCGGCTTGTGCTTCCTTAGCGGA
Source organism: Curcuma caesia (assembly GCA_037834155.1). Lineage (NCBI taxonomy): Eukaryota > Viridiplantae > Streptophyta > Magnoliopsida > Zingiberales > Zingiberaceae > Curcuma > Curcuma caesia. Next base: position 554,976 of record JBBMKF010000007.1, on the reverse strand, counting down.
TCAGGGCAGTGGCAACGGCGGCGCCGGCGTCGGCCTATGCCCGTTCCCGACGGATCCGGCGCCCATGGAGGACATGCAACTCCAAGAGTGCACGTACGTAAAAACTAGCTAGTAATATCAACTGTGTTTTGCTACAAATCACAAACTAGCAGAAATAAGAAGATATATTTAACCAGAAAGAGCAATTTAATGAACAAATATGAAAGGAAACAAATGACAAATCAAGTTAAATATACACTAACTATAACTTAATGATTATGTCTTCACAAGAACATGAAGGAGTTACTATTAACTACACTGCAGTAGATAGTAGAGCAAAGAAAAGAAACACAATATTACACGTGAAAACAGCAAAGGTTCTCGATGATAAATATAATCATAGATACGAATATTGAATTACCTTATTTTCGATGTGTTACCAAATGAGCAGCAACACTAAGCTATAGAAGGCTCGAGGACTGATCATAATTACAATTGAGATCATGGAGGTCGTGTGTTCTTAACTAACGAAGTGGATCTGGGTTGAACTTCAGTGATTCTCTCCAAATGAGTTCTTTGATATCCTCTTCGGTGTAGGATGGATGTTCGAAGTCGAAGCTGAATGGAGTGGGGCAAACAGGTTCGTCGTTGATGATGTGGAGAGTTGCCAAGTATGGATGGCAAATGGCTTCGTCAACTGCCACGACAAGATATATTTGAATGTACACTTGAAATAGGAAACAGCTCTTTAAGAAGAACAACTAGAATTACCTGTGATTCTCTTGCTTGGATCAAATACAAGCATTTTCTCTAGCAAATCAATGGCTCCACTTGACATAGTGGGAAACCGAGTACGAAAATCTTGCTTTGGATATTGAGGAAGTTGTCTCACGTATCTACGGGCGTTGTCGCTACGGAGAAATCCGAGGCTTGAGTCATCAGGTGAACCTATTAACTTACCATGTGAAAATGCAATGGAAATGTCAAATTATTAGCTACGAGAAGAAAGTTACCATAAGAAAATTATTGGTTTTATGACTGACCAATCTAGAGAGGCTTGTAATCTCATGAGCAAGAGATTTTTCAGATAAGAGAATAATAATCCTATGCATAAGACATCTTGATTCAATGATGCCACGATCCTCACAATGGAATTTCACTGTAGTTGGACAATTGCAAGTATAGTTTTGCTAGTTTGAGATGTTAATTGGGAAGATATCTCCATATTTGGTTTATTGATGTTTGGAAGTACAGTGGGTAGCGTGGTACATAACCAACCAATATATATGCTAATAAAAGCAATATCGCTGAGAAACAAGTGCAGCAAGAGCAAGCAAGAAACTAATTATTCATCAACTTATTGAGAAAGGCTTAACTCAGAGTTAAAAGTCAACACTCAGCAATCACTTGATCCACCCCATGAAAAGAGTTGCAGAATGGAATAAAGATACTTTCTATTGATGTAGAATACTTTACTGTCTGAGGATGGTTAGCAACGACCAAGCAGAAAGAAAAAAAATCTAAGAAACCTAAAAAATCACCAAACTGAAACCTGAGTAAACAAACAGGTGCAATTTACTTGAAGAAGATCCATCTGTGAGTAAGCACTGTATGAAAATAAAAGAAAATTTAAAAAATATTTAAGAGTTGAATGCAGCTTAATTTACCTCAGTTATTAGCCTTAATTGATGAACGTATTCTTTTCCTGGAAATAAAGGTTCTCTGGTCACAATTTCACCAAGTATGCACCCCACAGACCAAATGTCAATAGCAGCAGTATACTCTGAACAATTGAGAAGCAATTCAGGTGCTCGGTACCACCTAGTGACAACATATTCTGTCATGAAATCTGTCTCAGATGTTGTTCTTGCCAATCCAAAGTCTCCAATCTTGAGGTCACAATTTGCATTTAAGAGCAGATTGCTAGGCTTAAGATCACGGTGCAGAACATTTGCAGAATGCACATATTTCAGCCCTCTTAGTAACTGATAGAGAAAGAACTGCCAATAATAGATAATGTCAAGAAACAAAAAAAATGCTAGTTAGAATTGCAAGTTACCATGCAGCAATAACAATAGAAAACTACACTGGTTAATCATTTTCATAATTGAACTGAATTTATCTCAACAATTTGATGTCAGCTACACGGATCTTATGGTCTATGTATGACTATTACTGTTAATGTTCCCTCTATCACTAATCTCAACTTTCAGTTTAATCAATTTAATCCCACCAATAGAATAAATCGATTGCCCTTGAACATGTGTATACCATCTCACCACATGATTAGATATATCTCGAAAAGATAACTGCTCGACGCATGGTTTAAAATTTCAATCGATCAGTATGATTGATATGTTATCTCAAAATTTGAGATCAGCTACATGAATCATATGTTCTATGCCAGACTATATTACTGTTAATGTTCCCTCTATCCCTAATCTTAACTTTCAGTGTCATCTCACCCCATGATTAATTATATCTTGAAAAGATAACTACTTGAAGCATGATTTAAAATTTCAATCAATCGGAATGAATGATATGCATTTGCCTATGGACCTAAATTGAGACCAACCATCACAGCAAAAATTAGATGTCTAGGCATGCCGACTACATGTAATACCGGTACTTGGTGACAAAAACCTTGGTTTCTGCCCACCCATATCAAGCAGAAAAATGTAAACCCCATGGAATCCAATTTAGATTGTTTAAAACAAAATTAAAACTAACTTAGATCTAATTCCAAATAATTATGCATATAATTTTAGTGTGGGATGTTTGTTTTACTTTTCTATTTCTATAAATATTTTAATTCAACTGACAATAAAATTGCTATATCTATGTTTTCAGAATTAAAGAAATGACATAGGAGGTGATCAAAAGGTGAACCAAGAACATGTAGCATGGTCAGAATCATGTCAGTGTTGGCAGGTTTGGTGCTGACATGGTACTATTTCAAAAAAATGATAAATCTCAGTCAGTCTCATAGACTCAATCCATGGGAGTGGCCGGCCCGGTCCCACGGAGGTTTTCCACCGACTACCAGGGTAAATCGGAAAGCACATACGACGGCCAATCCAGATGCCCAGTATCCTTTGATTGTGTTCCTCATTTGAAGGAAAATTCCTGCAAATACGCCGTAGCTGGGGATCGAACCGCGGGTCCCTAGGTCACAATCCGGATGTCCTACCGTTGCACCATTGCCCCGGGGACGAGATGGTACTGTTTCAAGTTAATACCAAAGTGGCATCGATACTGAAATTTTAAACCTTGAGTTGCTGCAGCAAAGTCTAAACAGAATGTAGTATATGAGGTATGCTTTAGCAATTTATCTTAGTAAAGCATATATTTCATAATCATCTAACAAGGTTTGGGAATGATGTAAAGGTCAAAATGCAACAAGCACAACGATAATTGAAATCTGAATATTGCTGTCAGTGTAAGAAAGAAGTATATAAGAAGTGAAGGATTTCAGAAATGGAGCAGAAGATCAAGAAAGTACCTCCTCCAGATGAACTGGGTGTAAAAAGAAACTAGTCATAACAGAAGGGAAGTACTAAATTAGAGATTAAGAACAAAGATTTGGATATATTCCCAATGTTATCATCAATATCTTCTATGGTCAATAAAAAGAGAATATAATGTCTGGTAGTTTTAGATCATTTAAGAGACCAGGAAACTTACTTCTTACTATCTCACAATTATTTGATGCAAAACGTCAGATTGCCTGGAATCTTATTAGATGAAGTATATATGATTATATATTAAAATGAATTATTAAAGAACTTAAAAGATTAATTCCATTATTCATAGAAATAGAAAATGGAATTCCACATGTGATACTTTCTAAAGTATTTTTGTTATTGCATGTGCTATTTAATTCTTTTAGTGTATGGCAACAATCTGAAAATGAATGAGATCTCCAAACATGACCCTTCTAATTGGGATGGAAACTCTTTTCTAGTTTCAATTATAATTTGCGTCAACTAGATAGCTCGCCTGGTAAGGACATTGTTTAAGAGTATAGTTGTTGACAGATATTTGGAATTATTTGCTGCCTTTGCCAATATAATATAATATTAATACTGGTAGTTGTACCTCCAATATATGCCCAAAAAGGACCTTTTATTCCAAACAAGAGATTATTCATAACTGTAATCCAGATGTCTGGTGTTCTGCTTGATGAAAGAGAAATATTAAGGTGTTTGGAAAACAAAGAAACTTCATTGTAAAAAAATAAACACAACGGCCTTTTAAGAACTGCATGCATTGATTAAATCAACTGGAAAGGACACTAAATGCTGGTGGTAAGGACAAGTTCAATAGACAGTTACAGGTATAGTAGATAAAGTGGCAAGGTGAATCAAACATAAAAAACTTTGGAGAACATTATTAGAAACAACAGAAAGGATTGAGTGTTCTTAGTTTAATGAAGTGTACTACTCTTAAAACACCCACTAACTAAGCAAGAAGGGTCCAGAAGCAACAATGTCAAATTATTTGACCGAACAAGGATGTCAATTTTAAGATCTGACAAAAACCTATATGATCATCTCAAATATTGCATAGGATTAAAACAGCATTATATTCCTCTTTCAAGCAAATGTTGCATACAGAAATTGCTAGCATCAAACCTGGCAATGGTCATCTGTCAATGCTTGATTGGAGCGTATTATCTGGTGAAGGTCAGTATCCATTAATTCATAAACGATGTAAACATCATTGAAGTTTTCCCTGTTTGGAGGGCGTATGATGTCCTTAATTGCAATGACCTACAATAAAGAAACTCTTGGCAAGAATAAAAATTCAATTACAAAGTAACTCAGCAACAATTATCAAGCAAGGATGTGAATGGCAGAAAATATTTATTTTGCAAAGTCTAGAAGTAATTTGGTCAAACCAAAAGAGTTAAAAATGATAATAAGCATAATTTGGCAATAGAATCTTCGTGAAATATGTTATTGAGAAAAAGTGGAATACTAAGACACAACACTAATCACTAGATTCTGCAGTTCTTTAACTGGCCATCTGAATCCGGAGCTTGCAGGAAAAAGTTTCAACACAAATCATATTTTCCTGATAAATACAGAATCAGTTTAGTTATTTCTCCAAGTAGAACAGAATACTACTCAACCACAATATAGAAGATTACACATGCAGCAAGGAGCAATACCATCCCCATTCCGTTTGCTAGAAATGACCTGCCAACCCTAAGTTATTAACTGCTAAAACCAAACAAAAGAACTAAGACCTGTTTATTGGAAACAACTCTGCATGCTAAATTATATGAAACAAACCTGCCTGAATCATCTATATGTAGAGAAGAATATTGTTCCAAACAAAGAAAGCAGTATCAATACAGTGCCTCTACCAATCTCTTCAAAGATATGAGTTGAAAAGAGGCATAACTAGGAGCAGCAACAATAGATAAAATTGAAACCATGGTCAACCATAGATAAAAATGGAACCATGGTCAACTATAACAAAGTGAATCATGTTGGATGCCCAAACCATGGCTTGCTTGATGCTGTCATTCTAGAGTATAGTTCATAATGCTCTACATTTCATCATCTTCTAATTCATAGAAATGCCTCAATGAGTCTGTTGTGCTCATCATTTTAGAGAGAAAGTGAATAAAAGTATTAAAGACCAACAAACAAATAATAAATATTTACAAAAGGAAGCCACATTAGGTATTCCAGATGGAATGCTAGAAGATCTCACGAATAAATGAAGCAGCACTGAATTAGCATTTAGCCAAAGGAATATATATCCTTCATCAGATAGAACAATACTTCATTGTGATCTATGAACATGAACGCATATTAGATTATTAATTTCTACTTGGTTGTAATTCTTAAGCTCAATGGTTCATGAAGTGAAGAATGTTGGAAAATGGTAATGAAGCAGATGATTATCAGAAGTCAAGCAAATTGTAAAACTAATGTGAATATTTCTTTTTGAAAACTAAACCAACGTGAACAAATGACAATGAGTAACTTGTGGAGAAGAGAACCAGGAAAAAAAATGTAATTCAGTTGAAGCACCTCAGTGCCATAAACAGCTCTAGAGAATCTAGAATGTGAAGAAATCATGCCAAATTTGCACTAAACTTACATTTTCATGTCCCATGTGCCGAAGAAGTTTGATTTCTCGCAAGGTTCTTTTGGCATCAATTCTGTTATCAAATGCATTGCCAATCTTCTTTATGGCAACCTCTTCATTCGTCTGGGAATTTACTGCAGCACTAGAGACCAGGGGAACCAATAGCTCCATTAAATATTGGTAGTTTAGAAGAAAAAGAATATCAATAACTTCATCAAAAAGTAAATTATTCTGCAGCAAAAAAATGAAGAAAAAAATTCCCATAATGCCATCTTGACTTTGGAAATTGCTTGCAAAAGTATTTAATGAAAAGACACGACTAGAAAAAAATAACCAATAAATTTTAAGTGAGACAAATCAATACTGAACCCAAATGCTTTTCCCAACCAGCTGTTGCAGCATAGACAAAAAATATGAACTATTTGATTATAACTTTACTGAAAGCTTATGAGTTAAATTTGGTAGATATACACAGTGAGAGCATGGTATCAACCCATCTTATATATAAGGCTGCATTAGCAAGGATTTATCAGATAATCATGACTATCAGACTTGTTTAATGGGGTTCAAGTAGGTGTGAAACAAGTATAGGAAGGGTTTAAGTGAAACGGTAGATACTCATCATTGGTATGGATGGTTTTGAGGTATAAGTAACCATATATCGCTATATTATTTCCATATATGCAAGATTTATTATGTATGTTCTACATAAATTTGATGGATATTGTGATTTTGTTGAGGATATCATTATTGAATCTTGACTTACATACTTCTAGAGATATTTTACTTTTGATAGATTCAATTAATTAATTTAGAGGTCAATTTGTTATTGTATTTAAATAGAGGTATCGAGATATGTTAAATGTCAAATTCGGGTTTGATCAAGTACCCATAGGTAGTGATGGAACAGGTGTCCATAACGTATGAGATGGGTAGGGATATATATGTACCAAGTGGGTAAGCATATGGGTAGGGAGAAAGTCATGAGTACCCTACTTGTTGTGGCTCCTATTTACATGCTTAAAAGTATTGTAGAGTATAAGTACAACAATTAAAATCTTTTTATCCTTTTCATGAAAACTAATATATATTGGGAGAGGCACATGGTCAAGTTGATTGGTAAGACAAGGAACTAAAGGGGAAAAAAAAGTAGGGTCGACAAGGCAAACATTTAGTCCTCGTTTGTTATAAAGGAAACTGATAGGGAAAAGCAGGAAAAACCTTACCAAAAGAAATATTTTCGTTCAAATTGTTTTCTTTACCAAAGGCAAAAGGGAGGGGGGAAATTATTTTTTTTGTAAGATAAAAAATATAAATTAAAATAAATTTGAAAAGAATTTTATCCGAAAGAAAGCGACATAGAGAAAATCTAGAGAGAGTTTTTCACAATTTTTTCCCTCCATCCTTTTTTTTTGTCAAAGGAGGCGCAGGAAAAGTGTAGCCAGAAAATTTTTTCTATCACAGTATTTTCCTTCCCTCATAGGAATCATACCCTTAAGCAAAAATAATGAAAACAAGAAAATATTAAAATTATATCTTACATCACAAGTTTGACATTGAAGATCACAAGGTATACATTTTCGTTTTTGTTAAAAAATTTACATCAGAGTTTTTTCCGGCATGAGAGAGAGATTAACAGCAAGGGAAAAAGGGATTTTTTTTGCAAGAACTACCTTTGTGTATGAACAAGAGAAGTATAATGGATGAAGCATGAATTAGCAAAAGTTGTTAGTGCAATCGACCCTAAGTAATCGAGATTGATAACAAGTGTTGATGTTTGACAAAGAGTTTATGTTAGGATTTGTTATGTGTATGATATGTGTACAAAGTCATGCAAGACTTAGTAGATTTACACATGTAGATGACTTGGCATAGACAAGGTCAATGAGGACTCAATACTGAAGGTCCGTAAGAGAACGAAGACGGATGGTTACTCCATTTTTAGCACGTAACTAAAGAATATGGGCATCCAAAAAAGAAACTTCAAAGTGCAACTAAGCCAAAGAAGGCAAACTACGTGAATAGAGCCTGAAGGATGGCATGTGGAGCGAAATGAGTGTTCAATGCATCCGAGGCACTAAAAACCTAATAAGAGCCTGAAGGATGAATGTTGTAAGGTAAACTCTTAGATGAGTTGAGAGATTGTAACTACGAAAAGGTAATCTTCAACTTAAGCAAAGGTTCAACCACTAGGATGGTCGTAGTTGACGATCCAGTTGACTAAAGGTGGTCTTCATTGACTGGTGGGTGAGTCAACCAAGTAGTGGATTCAAGTGAATTAGCCAATGAATAGAAAGCTGTTGAGTCTGGGTTTTGTCTACTGATGAGACATTCTAGTCAGCTAATGGTGGCTACCAGGCAAATAACTCAAGTTGATCAACCAATGAACATGGCAACTTCCTACCCTATGATGCTACAATAGAAAAGTTGATTTGACAAGCAACAACGGTCTACATCAAGCTAATAATGGTCGATTTCAATCGACTGATCGACATTGGCATAACATAACGGTAAAGAATAGCTAAAGGTGTTTGAAGTTTATATAAAGAGGTCAAAGGAGTGATTTGAAGCTAACATTCACAACCTATATTTTTCATCATTTGAGCTCAATTGTACACTATCTTCCTCTCATTCTAAGCATTATTGTAATCACCATGTAAGATATTTCTCCACCTTCGAAAGAAGTCCAAGAAAGAGAAAAGCTAGTGGGCCTTTCAGAAGTAACCCACCGAAGAGTCATAAGCTGTGGAGTAGGAACAAAGGTTTTGAACCACATATATCGGACGTATTAGCATTGGTGTGTTCTAACTGAATTGCATTAGAACTTGCTAAGCCATTAGAAAGTGCACAAGCTAACATCACAAGAAGAATCCCTATTTACCCCCTCCACACACACACCCTCTAGCTTTTTGACCATTCGTCACAAGGGTTGTAACAAAAGGCAAATGTTAAATTTTGATAAAACAAAGAGCTTGTGTAGGAAGTTTTGCAACATGTAGAGAAATTTATGGTGGAAGAAAATTTTGTGAGGGGACAAATGTTGTCTCACTTTGTATAATACTCTATTTGAACCCAGTACACTTGAAATTGAACAAAACATACTAATCCTTTGTCAATAGGAACAAGCACCATCAAATCACCTGAAACTATTTATGCTTTACCAGCACTCAAGATCTAGGCACATGTTTTATATCTCATCATAAGGAAAAATAGAACAAAATCAGCCAGCTAGGGATTGATGTAGCTATAGTCAACCACAACGAAGATCTAAACAGACTCATGAAACACTTAATTTAAACATAGTAAGTTGACTAGCCCAAGAACATATTAGCAATCTTCAAATACTAAATATGGAGAAAAAGGTCCAACTACAAGTCACCACTATTATCAGTAGACCATAAAATCACATGTCGGGTTGCTAAGTAAAATAGGAAAAGTCTAGCATGCTAATTGTACATCATAGACAAAAACCCACTAATATGATCAGACAGTATGAAGAAGCTCACAGAAAGCAGTAGCTGAATTATACAAATGGCATGAATAACCCATTCCGCAAAGATTTCGAGATAAAAACTACGGTCCCCAAATGTATGAAAACTCAACCACGACATCCTGTAAAAAGAACAGATTAAGAAAAAGACTTGCTGCCTATCATCCCAAGCCTGAAAAACTTTCTTTGGAAATATTCGATTTCAAGATCGTCTCGCTACCGCCAGCACAGAAGTGTTGTATTTTGCTACAATATATAATTGTTGCCTCAAGAAAACTCTTTGGATTTGTCTCCTTCATAATGCAAAGTCAATGCTACTGAATCAAGAATCGTCGTAATAGAACCCACTCTCTCTTCACCCTTCCAGCTACCCCAATCCAGACACAGAGCAAAAAAGAAAAACAAGCAAAGAGAAAAGGAACTCGAATCAGCTACAGTGGTACGAAGGTGGGAACTTTTGGACTCACCAAACGATGCCATAGGCGCCGCGGCCGATGGGGCGAAGCGGGGGCACGTACTTCGCGGTGACCTCGAATATGTTTCCGTACACATTGTACTGGACGTATCGTCCGCCATGGGTGAGGATTCTCCTGATGTTGCCCTCCCCAGAGGCGGCGGCGGACTCCATGCCAAGGGCTTCTCCAGCAGAGATGGGAGCAAAAAGGGAGAGGGTAAGGCCGGATCTTGTGAAGGAGAAGCCGGGGCGAAGGGGAAAGGGCAAGGAGGAAAGGGGATTCCCGTGATCGCGAAACGAAAAGTCGGAGCTCGCTTTCCTCTGCGCTGCTGGTGCTCTCTCGTGCAAGATTTTTGACTGCAACGGAACGTCCGTCCAAACACTGCGAAGACTCGATCTGATTATTCATTATTTATTGGAGAAAAATTGCCGGTTACCTTCTTTTTCCATAATTTAAAATATTACATTCTACTCCTAATAGTTTATAAAATATAAAAAAAATATTCTTGATTAATCTCGAACAACTTAGTGTGCAATATTATTGATGTTAAACATGATAACGTTTAGTCATCAATATTCAATCCCTCTCTATTTCAACAATTCTATTTTATTGTAATTAATTTAATTATATTTCAAAAACATTTATCGTCGATCTCATGAGATAGGTTGCAACTTTATCATTCGAATACTAACTTGATTATATCTTTAAAACTAATGTGTATCTATTATGCATATGTAATAGAAGAGAAGAGTGGGAATATAAAATTTATATTGAACATTTTTGAATGTTTATGGAGTTCGAATCATTGATGATGCTGAAGAACTATTTGCATGAACGCCCGTTCTTTTTGGCTATTTTCAAATAGTTTGAATGGTTGTTAAAAACAAGTAAATAAAAGGTGACGGGGTCAAATTTTCCTTTTGTTCAAAGCTCTCATTTCACATTTATTGAAATTGCTTGACCGACTGACCGTTACAGTAGTTTGTTAAATATATATATATATAAATAATTGTGAGAAGTCGAGTCAACGATCTCGTGGCTATCCAACGTTGACCAAATTCAGTGTTATGACTTTTCAACTTAATATATTTTATTTATGTAGCTAAGGTCTTTCAGGTCTTTTTATGCCTTGTGGTGTGGATCTTTGTTGGATCCAAAGCTAATGCTCCGTGTTCAAGTGAGACACGGCATGGACCTATTTGGCCTACGATTTTTTTTAGGTTATGTTTGGTTTGATATGATTCTATATGGATCGTGTTGTTAAAATGGAATCTCAGCGAAATCGAGATAATGTCTTCTGTATAGTTATTAACTGTAACTTTTCGATTTACTTCTTCATAGATAATTGTGAAATCTACCATGTGAAACTGTTGAGATAATAAATTTCACTTTTTACTGAAGTGACTATTAGGGATGTCAATTTGTTATAAGCTAAGATCAGTGTGATTAGCTTCCTATCAGATCTATAACAAATATTAGGGATGCTAATTTGAGTAAGTCGAATAAATTCAAATAGGATCGAAACAAGAATATTCTAAAACAATCTTAATATGAATCCGAAAATAACTTAAAATTTTAAAATCCCACCAACTTGAATAATCCAACCGGCTCAATTAAAAAATATTTTTTTATTATTTCACTTTTATCTAAATACTTCATATTATTATATTAATCATTTACTATTAATGTATATAAAATATGAAATTTGATTTAACTTTAAGATAATCCTTAAACTTTAAATTCAAGTTAATAGTTAACTTAAATCCAACCTAAATCCCAAAATCTCAACTCAAACTTAATATTTTTAAGATTGATTGATCAGATTGATGGTTGATGGGTCGGATTTAATTTTCACACCCCAATCAAATATGGTATAAATTGAGTGGAATCGAACTAAAAAGTTCGACGCACCTCATTTGCGTTCCATCCTATCCATCTCATTTTCGTTAACCTATCTCAAATAAATAAATTATTTTTAGACTTATTCTATCAAATGACTATAATTCTCACCTCAATTCACTATGTACTTGCCTCTTTGTGTGTTGTCCTAATTGAAATTAATTAAAACTCACAAGCTTTACATTTCCTACAAATAATAAACACCCTGCCTTGCTTACATTTCCTACACCAACAACAAACAGAGTGCCATGAATCCCCTTAAAAACCCTGAGAAAAAAAGTTAAAAAATAATAATAATAAATGATATTGCCAACTTTTTTTTTTAATCTATCTATATGCGAAATGCTCTGTCAAATGAAGAAGAAAATTAAGCAATATTGAGCTGTCATTATTTAAGATCTGATGCATGTTGATATATTTTAATAAGCAGATGATAATACATCTGCTTCTTGCCACACATATCTGCTTCCTCTCCTGCAGATTCCTTCCTAACTGAGTGTTAGTTACCTATCAACATTCTTATGACCAGTAGCAAATGGTTGGGCAACTCATTTTGGTATGTGATTATCAGATATTATTATCATTTGTTTTCTTTTATTTTGAATTATTATATAAATATATAAATATTTATTTATTTATAAATAATACAAAGCATGGTTGATATCTTAACATCCATTGATTTGTCTGATTAACTTTTACAAGAGAAGCAACAGCTCACACTTCATCTTGCATTAACTCTTCTTCTATTGTTTCTTGACTTTCTCTGCTAATTCTCCTGCTTCCTCTTGTGGCTTTTAGTTGGCAGAGAGGAGGAGGAGGAGGAGGCTTCTCCTTCTCAGTCCTCACGACCAACTTTGTTCCTCTGGCGCTCTGTTTCTGATGATGGAACAGTGAAGTAATTGGTTCGGAAGGTTTTCAAGATCTCAGCTTTTTGATCGGGGAAGCATGGAGAAGCATAGGTGCAAGCAGTGCTATCGCCGGTTCGCCAGCGGCCGCGCCCTCGCCGGCCACATGCGGTCTCACTCTGTGGCAGCCAAGGCGAGCCGCCGCCGTTTCCTGCCCTCCCCCTCGGTTTCCTCGTCCTCGCTTCCTCCCGCGAAGGGGTGCGCGGGGGGCGGGGAGAGTGGGAGGAGGATGAGCACTGAGCTGTCGTCCTCCCGCGAGAGCGACGCGGAGTCGTCGCTGAACCGCAGGCCGAAGCGCTTCCGCGGCGTCGACGTGGGGGATGAGCCGCACAGCTCCGTGTCCGATGGGTCGGCCGAGGAGGACGTCGCCCGCTGGCTGGTGATGCTGTCGCGCGACGCGTGGTCCAGGCGCGACGCGAAGGGCGGCCCGCAATCCGGAGGCGGCGATGGAGGAGGAGAAGAGTGCGAGGTCGGGGAGGATGGGGGCGGATCCAGATCACCGTCGAGGCGACTGATGGAGTTCCGGTGCGAGACGAGCTGGGCGGCGGCTTGCCATTCCCAAAAAGCTCACCGCGGCCACAAGATGGGCGGCATGAAACACGAGTCAGTTCCCGATGAGGATTTCTCCGGCAGCGGCGCCGCCGCCCATGGGCAAGAAGCAAAGCTCTGGGAATGCCCCTATTGCGACCGGGTGTTCCGCTCCGGTCAGGCCCTCGGCGGCCACAAAAGATCCCATCTTTACTCCTCTGCCGCCATCGCCACGACCGCTTCGCTCGAAACTCATCTTCCTAGTCCCCACTCCGCCTTCCCCGCTGCAACCACAGCGGCTTCAAATAACAACGAGACCAGAACCAGAATAGATCTCAACCTCCCCGCTCCTCTCGAGGGAGAGGCGGAGCTCTCCGCCCTCTCCGTGGCGATGGATTTGGCAAGCAAGTGAAGCGAAGACACAAAAAAGACACCAATTCAGAGCAATTGGGGGCAAATTCTGCTGCGCTAAACGTCAAATTCCATAAAAAAAACTTCATCTTTGAACTCGCTTACATCAGTTCATACTTTATCGCATTCTTTTGTTGTTTCAGTGAATCCAGTTTCGTCTATCACTAAAAATCAACAGCAGTTTAGTCTCCTGCCGTAAATTAGCCTTCAAATCGTTGCAGTGACTAAACACTAAACGGCAAACCACTCAAAGTTGGTGCTCTGTGACTGAGACACGAGGAAGAAGTGTGGCGTGGGTTAGGTAGAACAGGTGCAGTTACAGCTGTTTTGTTGTTTCTCCTCTGTCCACTGCTGCTGCATGCATGCACTGTACTTAACTGCTTAATCACTCCTCCTCCTCTTCATCATTGCTTCCTTTCACTCACCTCTCTCTTTGGCGAGTGGCGGTGGCACCATTGATGCTGCTCTTCCCGGACAGCCACTTACCACTAACCAGAAGCCAATGTGCAAACTATTCCCCATCGCTTGAGCTCCACTTCACCCCATGACAACGTCAAGATTCTCCATCATCAGTTTCCAGAGTCCACAAAGCTTAAAGCCAAATCATTCTCCCACCTTCACATGCTAAGACAGAGAGCTCATCACGAAGCTTAAAGCCAAGCCAACGCCGCATGACCTTCACATGATGATCAGCTCCAACCACCATGCACGGCTGGAGGGCTCTGCTCGCTCCAGTAACAGTAGTCGTTCTCACTCCAGCACGGATTCTTTACCGAGTCAAAGGTATGCGGCATCTATGCTGATTGCCTAAAAGTACGCCATCGATGTTGGGAATCGTTGACGGGGATGTCGGCCACTTGTTCGACGGTCCATGATGCGCACGCCAATTGTTCGACAAATTGCCGAAATGAACAGCGATCTAACATTTGGTGGCGAGGGTCTATTAACTTGGCTAATTATGTAGGCTAAGTGGAGAAGATCAGTCCAAAAACACTTCTACTTGTTGGTGATAGTTGGCGATTGCTTACGGAGGTTTAGGGAAGTGCATGTGGCCTGAGTGGGTCCGAAGCAAGATTAGCGAGAAGCAGCAGCGTAGACGGCACCGAAGGAGGACGACGAGGAGGAGGAGGTGGTGGTGGAAGCCATGATGAGAGCAAGCTGAAATATTGAGAATTATGATTATAAAATTGATATAAAACATACAAATTAATAATTTGTTTTTGAGACAAGAGCGCACTGCTTGAATCTCAGTCAGTCTCATGGACTTAATCCCTGGAGGTGGTCGGGAAGCGCATATGGCGGCCAATTCAGATGCCCAACATCCTTTGTTTGCGTTCTCCATTTGGAGAAAAATTCCTGCAAATACGCCGTAGCTGGGGATCGAACCGCGGATCTCTAGGTCACAACCCGGATCCCAGCACTGCTTGCAATCCGAATTGACTATGATAGTGACAAATTGGGATAATGCTTAGGAATGGAAGAGGGAAATGAAGTCATCTCTTTAACTTGTCTTGAGTTCTATCATGCCTAACAATGGAAAAGACATCTGATTTCCACTGTTGAAAATAGTGGCTTTAAGGTTGAATTAGGCCAATTGATAATTTTGGTGATATTTTTTTTTTTTAATTTTAATTTATAAATGGAATTTTGAGTTTATATAAGTTGTGTTATAGATTTAGTCACAAATCTGCATCGAATGACATGGGCCGAAGACTAATTCAGGCCGCAAATGGGCCGGCCGATTCGCTGGTGGGCTTGAACCTAAACCAGCCCGGCCCACGG
>JBBMKF010000007.1:524119-539322 GCA_037834155.1 Curcuma caesia | reverse complement strand
TAATTCAGGCCGCAAATGGGCCGGCCGATTCGCTGGTGGGCTTGAACCTAAACCAGCCCGGCCCACGGGCAGGGTTTTGTTTGGCTATTAATCTGGGCCGGCTGTTCGAGATCCAAATTCCAATCGCAGATCGCCTTCCTCACTCCGCCGCCGGCGCTTCTCCGTTTCACGCCGTCTCGAGATGATGCAGGCTTGCTGCAGACGCTCCGCTCGCCGATTCCTAGACCAATCGTCGGCCATCCCGGCCTTTAATTCGATCTATCCCCTACCATCCTATGGTGCGTACTACATTTCCCGTTCCCGGGATTGTTTCCTTTGATGCGTTCATTGCTGCGTGCTTGATCCGGTTTTACGAATGAGTGAATCGTGGTAAAGTTGTCTCTTAATGATGAACCTTCTCGTGCAGACGGTGGGAGCGGTCGAGCTCGGTGTGGATCTACTGTTGCCGTCCATGGAACGGGGCATCTCGTTCGTAAGGGAACTGGTGGAAGGTCCTCTGTTAGGTAATCGACCGTCTTGGTTTGTCATTTTCTGTTTTCCAAATTTATAAATTTGCTCTGAAGATCATTTTTTCTTCTTCTTCTGTTTATTCAGATGTGAAGTGACCTAATTTTGCATCATTTCATCGTATCGTTAAAGAATTGAACTGAATCTCATTGTTGTTTTATTTTTAAGGGTCAGAGAGTGTTCATGTCGAATAAGGAGTGAAGGGGGTATAAATTGGCTTTATCTCTTGTTTGGTGGTTTCATGAAGAGAAAATGAGAGGATTGTGTATCCCTCTTTCGAATCTAATTTTTCCAACCTCTCAAATTGTGGAATAAGGAGAGAAACTAGCGTGACTAAGTGTTTGTATCTGGCTTTTATTAGATTAGACTTATCATTCTTTTCCTTTAAGTTAGACTTTTTTGGTTTTATGAAAGTCCATGTTGTCTCTGCTCTCTTAACATAACATACAAGAGAATTTTGGCATGTGCTTTGGATAAGATGTTCTAGTATTGTGCAATTATTGTTTCTTGATCTAATAATCTGGCAATCGTGCAGTGGAATTGTTGCTACTGTATTTGGAGCTACTGGATTTCTTGGGCGCTATGTTGTCAGCCAACTTGGTAAGCTGTCAGTTGGCATTGTAGTTTACCACTGGCTGATGGTATTGCTTCACTCTGAATTTTTCTGAAGAATGCTTTATCCTGATTTAACCATTCTCAAAATTTAATCCCTCTAAACTTGATAAGAAAGTATCATCCTACTTCCTAATCTTACAGGTTACTACGATTTCACATGTGTGGAAGTATACCTTGATAATATATTCAGTCTACTACTTGCATCCTAAAATTTTTGGTTGTTCATTGCTATTTTTCCAAGTCGAAGCACTTGCTCAGTGAATGCCATAAGATACATGTTTGTTTATTGATGTTTAGCTAAAATGGGCTCCCAAGTGCTGGTACCTTTTAGGGGATCTGAGGATTCTCACAGGCATCTCAAGTTGATGGGCGACTTGGGTCAGGTATGAAAATTTCTTCCCTATATAGGGTGGAAGGTGCAATTTGTTTTTCAACTAGGCCAGTTATTTGGGCAAGATCTCTACTCATCATGTCTTTCTTCCAAACTGCCAGATTGTTCCCATGGAGTACAATCCAAGAGATGAGAATTCAATTAAAGCTGTCATGGCAAAGGCAAACGTGGTTATAAATTTAATTGGTCAGTCTAATATTTGCCTTCAATTGTTCGTACATTGAGTCCATGATTCACAGTAAACTATTGATGTGGCAGGGAGAGAATATGAGACAAGGAACTACAGCTTTGAAGAAGTAAATCATGTGATGGCTGAACAACTTGCAGCGGTATGGTTTAAAGTCTTAAAAGGCTCACCTATTAGCAGTATTCATCTAAAGCCAGCTTAGAGATTTGCTCGGTTAAGGTGTCTCTTTAATTTAATCACCTGTATTCTACTATGAGGCGTTAGGTAGAGAAGTTTCTTTAATTGCTGTAAATATCAGAATCGGTATTGAATGCTTAAAAAAATTCTAAAGATCAGACGTCTTAGATCACTGAAGTTGAATAGGGAGGATTGGTGTTATGTTTCATTAAATATCAAATTTTAGTAACAGAAATCATAAATAATGAATAGTAGAATTATAAAATTAGATTAGTAAGACATAATCTATTAACATACTATCAATAATATCATATTATTTTTTTATCATGTTAATAACATCAAATTTTTGTTATTATTTGATAAAAACATATTTTAGAAATATTTATTTATTATATATTTATATTGTTATCATAAATGAATATGTATTGGACTATTAATAATCAATTATATTTGCCTACATATAATCAATAAATAACATAAATACATTATAATAAATAATAAAATTATATTTGTCATCATAGTTATTAAATAATTTCAAAATAATGATATAATATTCAATAAAGTGTATTATTTAATATTTCATATTATAGGATCTAGTTGCGACCTCACATCCAAATTGGGATTATAGGAATGGTTTTGAGACCATTGTTGATCATGAGAGATATTATATACTCTCAATTACACTAAACAAGAAAGATGAATGGGACACATGGTGTGGCTAGTGGCGGATCATGATTGTTTGACAAGGTTGAACAATCAATCTCGTGATAATCTTGATGCTTAAGCAATTTAAGTTGGAACTCAAGAGAGAGGCAATGACTCTATCCCTCCCATGTGCGTTTAGTAGGATTCAGGTCGTAGAGGGTTGCTGAAATGAACAATTTGTGTCACCTGGTGGGGATTTCATGTCCGGAAATTTGATCCACAATAACCAGATGGTAGCATGCGGCATAAACACTTCAAAATGGGAGTTATAGAGATGATACATTTCCTGAGGCATGCTGCTTCTGTATATGCAAATTTGATACTCTGGTTGACCTTTTTCTAAGTATTCATGCAATCTGTAGCTTAGTCCTTGTGTTGTCACTTCACTATGTTGGGGAGTTCCATTGTTATTATAACATGATATGTATAGTATTATACTCTAGAAACTGCTGCCCATATGGTAAAGCAATTGCAAAGTCCAAAGCTTAAGATCCTAATAACCTTATGTTCTGTATGAACTTTTGTAGATTGCTAAAGATCATGGTGGCATCATGAGATTCATACAAGTTTCATGCTTAGGAGCATCTTCCTCTTCTCCTTCTAGAATGTTGAGGGCCAAGGCTGCAGCAGAGGAAGCCGTCCAAAGGCAGTTCCCTGAGGTATTATGATTGTATATATTTTAAAATTAATGTTTTACATTTTAGTTTGATTATACAAACATGAAATTTTGATGCTGCATGGAATACACTTTTTGTTGTTTGCAAACAATTCAAGGGGATGGACTAATGGAATTTCATAGTCTGTAAATTGTCCAATTTTTTTTATGGATCCTCAAATTTTTATTCGATAAACTGGTCAGGTATGGTATTGATTCTAGGTATATGAGTTCTGTGTGATCCGAAGGGATTTGTTGGTCCACAGAACTTAGTATTGATCATCAGAATTGCTATCATAATGGTTCTTGAGAGGATTGACTGTATGTGACCACCTATGCATATGCGACAGGGGACAATATCTATATGCCATTTGCAGTCCCCTGCATGCCCTGTATGTGGGTGACTTCACTATGCTGTACTGCATCCACATGTGCATATGTGGTTGGATATGCGGATGCTCAAAATCAAATGATATGGTTCATTCAAACTAGTTTGTCTTGAACCACATCAAATACATAATTCTAATTAGTACTTGCCCTGATCTCCTCAAAGGATAGGTAATGTCTTTTGTGATTTTATTTTTCATATGAAGTATTTTTATCATTATAAGTATTGTTTTTTAATATAGATTACGTATATGCATCTTATACTGTATATGCTCTATGCACGGTTTGACTTGCTACCTGCCTGCATATAATTTCTTCTGTGCAAGGAAAAAAAAGTATGCTGGTTTGGGTTTTTATCAACCATGACACTGGAGTCTGTTGCCTCCTTCCTGCATGTTACACATTAACTGTTTCCCTTATTGTCAAGTAATTTGAGCTGAGTATTAGCTTCAGATATGTTGTCAGTGGTAGGAACAATTAGCACTGCTTAGCATGGCAAAAACTGTTAGTATAGTGCAGTTGTTTTTTGGTTCGATCCGTCAAGTTTTTTTTTTCATTGGGACCACGCTTGAAGTATATTAGCATTCTTGTTTTGCACTGATCCATTCTTTTATGCTGAAATTTTGGTTGTTTTCATGTTCAATAATGAAAATAGGACTCTCAAGATGCTACTCAACATATTTTACGAAGGATTGATTCTCGTTTTCATGTAGTTGTACATTTATTTGATTCCACTTTGCACTTAGGCCATTAGATAATATATGGAAGTTGGAAGATTTGTGTTTGGAATCAACTATTTTCTAATGGGATAAGATGGTCTCTCCATTAATGTGGGGCCTTATCATACTGGTCATTTCAAATTAATAATTATGTCTCTTGTTTTTAGACCACAATTATGAAGCCTGGAGTCATTTTTGGTACAGAAGACAGGAGCTTGAACAAATGGGCACAATTTGTCAAAAAATGGAATTTTCTTCCACTTTTTGGAGATGGATCAACAAAGTAATTGACTTTATTTCTAGAAGTTGTTTGTGCATGGCATTGATCAGGAAGTGCAACATTCTGTTACTAATGTGTGCAGACTCATATATCACTGAATTACATCAAACAATTTGCGATATGTTGCTGCAGGATTCAACCAGTATATGTTGCTGATGTGGCTGGTGCAATTATAGCCTCCTTGAAGGATGATGGAACCAGTATGGGAAAAATATATGAACTTGGTGGACCAGAGATTTATACTGTACATCAACTGGTAATTCCTATATGATTTTATTTTTGTTTCAGAATTTTGAGGAGACACTAGCCTTTCAGTTACGGGTTATTGCAGGCAGAAGTGATGTTTGACACGATACGAGAATATCCGCGATATGTAAAGATTCCTTTCGCTATTGCAAAGGTACAAAAAACTATGCTAATGTTTTCCTTGTTTAGGAGCCTTGCCTCTTCGTGCTGAGAATAAGCCTTTATGTCTTCTATTCATTGTTAGTTCTAGATAATCTATGTTTAGTTCGTTGTCCACTAAGTAGTTGAAGGCACCACTTTATGCTTTCACATAGGCAGGTGCAAACTCATTCAATGCTACAAGGTTTAGTTCACTTAAATCAAAAGGAAGCAATTTGTTTTGTGCTTGTTGGTAAAGACAAATGGGACTAGCTAACCCCTTCCCCCTTCTTATTTGTCTTTTTCCTCTTGCACTTCTTCCTGTTACATGTCCTCCTCTTCTTTCTATCCTCCTCTTGATGGATGTCGATTGCCACCAACTAGTAGCGACATATGAACTTGGCACCTGAATGATCTCTTTCTGGCTAGCTGCTGAAACCCAACATCAAATTATGCCACGAACTATAAGATTTTATAAACCCAAACAGATGAATTGTCAACATTAAGGTTTTTGGGTGGGCAGTTAATATTTTTACACAAACTAATTCTGTTGATTTCAATATTGTGTTGATTGATGACAGTGCAATTAGGTAAAGTTTGAAGATTGAATTGTTGTGAAACAATTTAGAAACTAAAGTTTTAAGTAGAAAGTAAAACTTAATAAGTGGAATGTAGTTTCAATATTCAGAAAAATTGAGAGAATAGTTCAGATTGGTTAATATGAAACTCTCGTAAAGAACTATTTTACATTAATGAAGATATCATTTATATAGGATACTGTTACATGGCCAAAAAAAAGTAGCAGAATTGACAAGGTCCACTTTTGTGGTTACTAAGAAAGAAAGAATAAAATAAATATCACTATTATGTTAGATGAGTTGTTGAGATGGTTTAGACATGTTCTATAGATGATGTTCAATTGAGGGGGAAAAAATTAGACCTAGATAATACGAACATCTTCAATGGCATCCCATTGATCTTATAGTTGGATGAGTTGAATCTGTTAGATTAAAATTGTAAAGGTAGAGGGTGATCAGATAAAACTCCAGGCAGATTAGTTTCTTCTCATTTCCCATTAGTTTCCTCGTTTGCTACCTGTAAAAAGGACATGAGAGATAGAAGGGCCCTTCACTTTCAATTGTTTCATGTATATACTTAATTGATTAATAATACATTTTATATCCTTAATCACATTATGGTTCTTCTTTCAAACAATATCGTTTATCCTTGAACATGTGCCTGCAGGCTTGTTCTTGTTGTTTGATGAGTTTCTGATGATCGCAGGCAATTGCAGCTCCTCGAGAGTTGTTGTTAAATAAAGTACCATTCCCTTTGCCCACCCCTGGCGTCTTCAATCTTGATCAGATCAACTCGCTCACAGTCGATACTATAGTCTCAGATAATGGTATGATCTTTAACATCGATGTAAGTCAACAATCCACTTGAACTGCCCTCATGCCATCTTTGCTTGCAGCTTTGACATTCAAGGATCTCGGCATTGTTCCTCACAAACCGAAGGGTTTTCCCATCGAGTATCTTATCTGGTATCGCAGAGGTGGACCAAATGTTGGCGCTACTGCCTTTCAAAAAGCAAAAGGAATATATTAGCATAGCCAGATGACAAACAGATCTTTAACATGAAGATTTGTTGCAATTGCGTTTTCTTAGCTGTGGCAAACTTTTCTATTTGGCGAGCGATATCTAACTCGAATCAAGCAGTAGCTTGCATCATTTTCCTGGGTGATGCCATAATTTAAATAATGCAGTGACAAGGGTAGTTCACCTGATTCAAATGTCAACTGGCCATGCCTTTTGAAGGTTTGCACATTCGTAGCCATTTTGATCAACAACATCCATCTTTTGCACATTTCATCATCTTTGAGCTTTTTGGCACTTTGAATCAGCCTTTGCCTTGCCGCGATATATAATAATCGATGTGGTTCATTTGTTTAAGATTGGTTTTACAAATTTTATTTCATCAATTTTATAAGACTCATTGTTAATAGTGTTCAGATCTTCTGAATTGCTTCAACAGATTCAAGGTATTTGTTCTTCACTGATGGTGGTAATGTCATTGGAGAGAAAGAAGAAACTATAAGATTGGAGAGCAAGAAGAAACTATTCAATCCTCTAAATTAGCTTTTAAATTCTACCATCAATTTATGGTATACAATAGTACAAGAGGGTAGCAATTGCTAATCAAATTGAATCAGATGATTTATCATACCTTAAAAACCTACAATGAACATTTTAAGTATAAAGAAATTCAAACAAGTTAATTTTAAATAAAATCATGCCACAAACATATTTGATTATAGACTTGTAAAACATTTTGTGCCAACATTTACCTATATGTGCATCATTAGGATATTAGAATGTGAGAGATCTCAAAATGAATATCTTAGATATAAAGGATTTCAAATAAACCTTTTTGAATGAAAATTTAAAAATCAAATTGTGAATTATTCTAATTTAATTAGATATTGCATAAGTATTCACGATTATTTATCCATTGTTAAAATATGATATAACTTCAAAATAAGCACTTAAGGCCAACTAAATTAATTGTGAACAAAAATGATGTCACAGGTATAGGGTTGTGAATTAACTGCCACTTTAATTAACTTTATGCAAATGATTATGATTTCACGTGAAAGAAACTATCATTAAATTAATAAGCCAATTCCTACCAATTATCATAAAATGAGCTGAAACCACAATTGAAATATCAAAATTATGTTGCTGTATTTTTTTAAAATCAAAACTATAATATAATAAAGAAGTAAAAAACATGGTACAATCGAATGAAAAAAAGTTAAAATATAATGAGAATAACTTTCGATGCATAAATAAAAATATCTGACTACGAAAGATAATATTAAAATTCAATAACAATTAAAGTTAAAAGACATTATATGATTTTGATTAGTTGTTATCAAACTCTGCTCAAATATAGATGAATCTATTGAGGTAAGAAAAGAAACAATGGAAACACAGCAAATTAAACAATTGCCAACATCCAATTACTACGAATAAACAACAGTTAAATGAGGCAGAATAGCTATAAGTTACAAAGGAAAAAACTAGTTAGGCGAAACCTGAACATCTGAATTATAAAAAAAAAAAAAAATACAAAGTAAAAAACTAGCATTGAGAATAGAAATCACACAAAAAAATTTTCAGCTTGCACTCTTGCAGAAACAACATTTAGCCAATGCGCTTAGATGATATGAATCAGGGAGAGAACATTGAAGAGACTGGCTCTGAGCTAGCGCAGTGGAAACCAAGATCTTACCCTGGTCTTCGCAATTTCACATTCAGATTAATTTCCTTGTAAGAACTGACCTTCTCAGCTGCCTTGCGCAATGGCCTTCCGACAGAAAATCTCTTTGGGATTCCTGGCTCCTCCAACTCTGAAGACATACTAGAATCCCACTTGTTGCTTATTTTTGCAGATGTACTAGTGCCAGAAGAAGAAGTTGGAGAAACCCTTTTATCAGAAGGTTCCACATGTAAATCTTTGTTCTTAATGGAAAAAACTAAAAATTGAGTGTCCTCTATCTTGATTGAGTTTTCCTTTGGTTGATATGATTCAGACTTTGGATTACTGGATCTCCTCCGCGATGATTTTCTACTTCAGAAGATTAATGATCAAAATTTGCAATAAAAAAAAGTTGAAGATCATTCCAGAGTTTGTGATGTAGATTACCTTATTTCAACTGCCTTTTTTCCCACTGATATCACTTGCTGGGACACCGGCATCGTGGCATCGATCTTGTCCAACTCCAGGGATTTATAAGATCCTGGTTTCAAAGGCAAAGTCTTGGCTTGCAAGGACCTGATTAAAGCACATGTACCATGTCCAATGAAGGTGTAAGGTCATATAACGGACATCAAATAGTTAGAACTAACACTGCTTGATGATTATGATGTGAATATGAAGACATAATACCTTCTATCTTCATCCTTCACCTCTAGGACTTTCTTATGGCTCATTGGTAGTAGAACATCATCAATCTTGAGCAAATCCTCTTTGATTTCACATGATTCAGATTCAATGGACGCTAGTCGTAAGGACCTAAAATAGAATGAAACCATTTACACTACTTTTCGAAAGGTAACCAGTTATAAGAAACATCATGAATGCATAAATTACCTTTTCCCATCTGTGTTTTCCTCTTCTTCCACCAGAACTGTAGATCCAAAAGCTGTGAAGTAAAACAATTGGCATACGAGCGAACCCAAGGAATTATAATGCTGAATGCAAATGAGTCAACTATAGAACTGGTCAAGTGCTAACTTACACTGATCTTTCAGTTTACGCCTCTTGTTGGGATTGCTGGTTTGCTTATCGTTCAGAACATCACTTGCATTTACTTCAATCTCTTTGCACTTGATGCTACTCAACTTTAGCAGTTCAAGGGGAAAACAATGAGAAAAGGGGAAGCCAAAGTCACCTTAACAAATCATTTATTACCTGATAACCAATCTTGTCAACAAGTTCTTTCATTAAATTATCTTTCTCCTAAGTTGAATTAAAGTATAGTTAGTTAAATACACAAGAACGAACAATGTACAACCAAAGTAAAATTAGACACATACCTCTAATTCTGACATCTTGATTTTAAGTAATGATGACATGCAACTAAGTTCATGCTGCAACGCTTTTAGCTGCATGCAAGAATTCACTTGATAAAAAGTATCATCACCTAAAAGAAACTTATTCAAAACTGTAAATAACTGACAGTTGATTATCCCTTTCAAAAAATACCAGAAGAGATAGATCATAAACAAGTCAAAATAACATACTCTGTCCTTCCTCATGTTAAGCTCCTGCGCATCAAAACTTGGATCAGGCAATAAAAAATAACTAATCCTCAAGCCTTGAACAATGAGACAAGGAACCAACCGCGAGCATATCAGAGTTAATCCGAGCCAAGTGCCAGTTCTGTTGATTGCTTTTATGCAACTTGTTCTGAAGTTTTTTCAACTCAATGGCGCTTAATTCTATTAGTTTACTGCCAAAACAAGAACCGAGAGAAAAAAATTCAATCAATACATCAGAAATTGAAGAATTTGACAAACTTAATCACATACTTTTTCTCTGCAAGAAGCTTCAACAAGTTACTATTTTCCTGGCACGAGAATCAACCTTATCAGAGAGAATCCAAAAGAAGAAGAAGCAAAGAACTCTCCTTTTTACAAATAAAAATCGAATTTGGAAAAGGGAAATCGAAAATCTGAAAAGGATCCAAGAATACCTTCATGAGCTGAGAGACGCAATCCTTGGAGCTAGCATCCATGGACTTTCCCTCCTCAATTACGGCACTTGCCATTGGGGACGTCCCCGCACTCGCCGTGTTAGTGATATCGGACAATCTTTTCCGAACAGCAGAGCGCCCAACCAAGTTCGGTAACCTATCTCCACTCTCTGCGCTCACTGCAACACCGACCGAGCGAGGACCACCCAAATCAGTTTTTTCAGCCCAAACCCTAATGTGAGGATCCAACAAGACGAGACGGGAAGATAACCTGCTGCAGCGCTTCTACCGGTGGCAATCAGCGTGCGATGAAGACCTCCGTCCCCCATGATCACGCCGGAGAAATGGGGAGAAGGGATCACAGCCAAGGAAACCAGGGGAAGGAGAGGTGGAGGAGGAAGAGCGGAGGAGATCGCGATGGGCTGCCCAACGGCTATCTGAGCGAGTGAGAGAAGCGCAAAGAAACTATTCGAATTAATAAACTTTTGTGATCCTGCTTTTTTTCAAATTCACTCAAATATTTTACTCGTTTCCTATTTACACCTACTTTTTAAACATATTTCAACCTCATCATCCTTTTCACATTATATTTTTCGCTTCAATTTATAAAGCAATCTCATAAAAATTATCAATCAATTTTTTTTTCTTTCGTGATTTCATACTTATTTTTACACTCTTTATTATCATTATCACAAAAAAACATTCCATTTCTAAAAAATATCGAAATAACATCTCACTATGCACAAGATCAATTAAATGAATAAGATTGAATAACTCATTAAACTAAACGAATAAATTTGAACATAGATAAGATGAAGTCTAAAGCCTGTTCGCGAAGGTTTCATTTTCAAATTTCCAGAATATGCATACATGAAACCGTGCCAGTTTCGACTACTAAGGGAAACAGTCGAGTCGATTTACTTTTGTTCCATTGGATTAAGATGTGAGCAATAGGTTGAGGCTATTGCTCAATAGAACACAAACCTTTATAGTTCTTGTGCATTGGCTCATTACATAAAGAACCTCTGTTCTAGCTAGCATCTCCATTCAGTACATGAAGTTTCTCGCATCGATGTACAAGTATCTTGTAGCTATACTCGTAGCCGTAATTCGATCCAATCGTGCAACTTGTTGAATTCTTTACACACAGTAAGAGAGTAGGACTAACCTGTCATCAGGATAACAAATTATGAGGGGGGTTTTAGCAATGAAGATGTAGTCCAAGAAGCTAATATCAAACACAAACACAAACACAAACGCGAGCACACAATTATGGATTATAATGCTTCCTAGTTGCTGTTTGGTGCCATGTTCAGTGAGGAATCTTTTAAGTGATTAAACACATCGAAGAACAACTATGTGAAAGAATTTTTCTGAAATCATGTAAAGGTATCAGTGAAGAACTGATTGCATTTGGTTGTACAGTCATAAATGAAATTCCATAGAAAAGAACAATCGCTAGTTCTATGCAAAATCACTAGGCCACAAGTGTTGATTCATCTAACAATATTGGTTATATATCGAAGAACAACTATGTGAAAGAATTTTTTGAAGTTGCATCCACTGCAAGAATTGGTTAATATCAGTGAAGAACTGCTTGCATTTGGTTGTACAGTCAAGAATAAATGAGATGGAAATCACATTTAGTTACATAAATGAAATTCCATAGAAAAGAACATTCGCTAGTTCTATCGAGAATCATTAGGCCACAAGTGTTGATTCATCTAACAATATCGGTTATATATCGAAGAACAACTACGTGAAAGAATTGTTCTTAAGTCATGGAAAGGCATCCACTGTAAGAATTGGTTATATACCAGTGAAGAACTGATTGCATTTGGTTAGAAAAAAACATTCGCTAGTTCTATCAATCATCACTAGGCCACAAGTGTTGATTCATCAGACATATTGCAACTGGAAAATTCCTAAATAATGTGGTAAATTTCTGCTATGGGAATGGCTTCATTTCATCACTTTGCTTACGAGAACTAAAACCCAAAATGTGCTGTTAAACACACAAAATTGGAATCTAAACAAAGAACTGAAAATTTTTTTGTGTCAAAACTTAGTTCAATCGCACTGACAATCCAAATTAGCATACAAAGCAGAAGAAACACAAAAATGAGAGACAAGATAATGCTAACCGACCTAATTCTGCCGATGCTCTTCCGCCTGATGCAAATTTTCTTTCGCTGGAAGGAAGCTGAAACCCATCATTCAGTCGATTGAAATCCCTGTAGGCCAACTAATCACCACAAGCTGGAAAACAGGCAGCAGAAAGCCCAAATCTACGGTTCACTGAACTAAAGGTACAGGCATGGAACGAAATCCGAACAAGAAGAAAAGTACAAAAATCATTCAAAGATTGGAGTTTGCAACGACGAAACGATCGCGGGCGGAAGAAAAGGGATTGATGAAATCTAACAAGAGAAAAAAGAGGCGCGATTTCAGCAGCGTAGGAAGAAGATCCGAACAAGAAGAAAAAGTACAAAAATCATTCAAAGATTGGAGTTTGCAACGACGAAACGATCGCGGGCGGAAGAAAAGGGACTGATGAAATCCAAAAAGAGAAAAAAGAGGCGCGATTTCAGCAGCGGAGGAGAAGATCGCTGGTAGAGAAAAAAATTTGGACCATTTCTCGATTTATGCGTGTCATCCTTGCGCAGGGGCCATGCTAATCTTCTCTGTATCGTTCCAATTTTATCGGATGTCTCCGAAGAGACAACACTCCCAGAGAAGCTACCAAATAAACACGCCATATTGATTCAAGAAACATGCGATGTGGGACTAAACCAACAATCGGCGTTACTGCATCTTCATCTACTGCACCGATCCGACCCAGATTTGATTCAATGGAATTGTACCCAACAAGTATTTCTCTTCTCTGATTATTATACTTCTAAACGAAATTCAAACTTATAAAAAAAATTATGTCAAACTTAAATAATTATTTGTAAAAGTTTAATTTATTTTAGATTTTATTTGATTTGACTCAATTATTTTATTAAATAGATTTAAATATCATAAATTTTGACTTATTTACGGCCCTGGCAGATCCAACACACTTAATAATGGCCTCTGCATCACATCTATAAAAGTAGTTTTTTTTCTTTTCAAAATAGTGCAAATTTTATTTTAGGCCTTAATGGATTTAGATCCAATTAAGAATGTAGTAAGATTCATGGGGCCCTATGCTGGCTATATTAGGCCCATTTAGTGTCTCTCAAAATTGAGATGAATTAAATTGTTCTTTAGTTAACTTGGGCCCACCTAATTTCATATATTGAAAATTAATTAAAGACATCCTTGGACATAGTTGAGTTGGTTACGACGGAACATATTTGCAGAAGAGGACAATCGTTCGAATCTCGACAAAGCCGAGCAATATCCTCCTCCGTTGTGATCAACTGCAGTTTCTCGAGTTACCTCCTCACAAATGGTCGTAGGACTGACCGTATGGGGCCGCTGGGATGGCGGATTTCACTTTTTACCGAAAAAAAAGAAAATTAATTAAAGACATTAATTTATTTTTTAAGAAATTAATTCATTTTTAAAACAATGTATTAATTTAGGAAATATCCTTGACACTAATTAAGGGTAAAAATTAAAAGGACATCCAATTATTATTTTTTATCCTTTATTTTTAAAAAGTTAAAATAATAATGTAACATATTATTTAGTGACACTAAGGGCCCATTTAATTCATTTTGTATCCTTCATTTTGATCATTTAATGTTTATCCAAATCATCTTAAAATTATTATAGCGGCTATAATAATTGTATAGTAATTTTAATTAAGTTGAACAATTTGATAGAATTATGTTGGTACAAGTGTAGTAATTTTGATTAAATTAAATTTAAAATAATAATAAACTAATTTACTTTATTATATTGTAGTAATAACTATGTTGTAGTTGCTACAAAGGTATTTTAAAGATGATAAATATGCTAGAGAATCATTTAATTTTTGCCATAACTAATTCCTAATGTTATATATTTTCCAATTAATTTGTAAAAATCCAAATATAGTTTTGCATATTTAAAAAATTAATTATTTAGCCAACACCCACAACACCAAACCCCCATTAATTTCCCATCTACTATTTTAATAAAATATAAAATATTATCTGTATATTTATCTAAAATGACCATTTATAGTATTTTTGTATCACTTTTTTCTTGTTTTCCTAAGTTTTCCTCCGAGGTAAGGGGACCAGCAAGTAGGCTACCCACAAGCTACCTGCCTCTTGTTTGGTTTACCTAATCTCACCAAACATGCCCACCACTGTGGCTCGGGCTCTCAAACACTAGTTTAAATCCTAATTATATAATATTTTACTTAACTTATAATTAAGGACAATAATTTTGAGTTTTAAGTTGTATTAATTTATGCGGTAAATGTTGATGATGTATGCGTACAACACGTGAATATTTACCAAATTATGAATGCGTTTGTTCATGGCATGCATCGATTTAATTCCGCATAATAGACGTATGGGACGTACAAGTCTTGTCCAGTCCACACTCGCTCAACAAGACGGCGGTGTTCATGGCGAAAGCGATCGAGGGAGAGGTTGTTGAAGATGGCCGTGGAGGAGATTGAACGCCCCAAACAACCAAGAGAGAGGGAGAGAGAGGTTGAGGAGAAGTGGATGCAAGTAGCTTCTGTGAAATGTCGGAGCAGCAGCAGGCTTTTGAGCAGGAGGAGGTGATGAAGCGGGTGGCGTTGGTGGAGAAATGGAGCCAACCTGAGCTCCAGGCCTTCCAGCTCCATTCCCCTCCCCGTCTTCCTTCCCATCCAAAAGGCGGCGACTTGCTGGTCGCCGAAGTGGAAGAAAGAGTCGGTAGCGGTGGCGGTGGTTCCGTTGCCTTTGCCCATGAGATGGGGGCCGCCAATGCCAAGGCGGAGGAACAACCTCCGCCGCACTTGACTGT
>JBBMKF010000007.1:478805-500664 GCA_037834155.1 Curcuma caesia | reverse complement strand
TAATTTTGTTGAAGTCACTATTTCATTTGCTAATTTTATGAGGATTCTGCTTCTCTGAATAACTGGTGACTTGAGTTCTATACTTATGTGTATTATGTTTTTGAACTGTTTAAAATCGCGGCTAGAATATACTTGCTGACATAGATAGCCTATTTAGAAAATATTGTGATCATTATCTGTTAGAACAATAATCATCAGACCACCCTACACTTCTCTCTTTATTTCTCTATGGATTGGTATGTTGTTCTTGTGATAATCAAGTATATTGTTGCATTTTGAAACTACCAGTTTACTTAACCCCATAGCTAGAATAATATCAGTTATCTGAAACATGAGGGTTAACTATTCTCAATCTCAAACAATTTGGTTAACATGCTGCTGACAATTTATAAGATACCTCGTGTCAATAAAATCGTCTTTCATTCTTAACTTGCAATGTGTAAAGATGCATTAGTTGTTAGATACCAGTTTCCTTTACTAACAAAAGCTAATAATTACAGGTTGTGAAAAAGCACTTCAATGACCTCATGTATGTTCGTGTTGTTGATGAGGACAACTCATGGCAAAGGAGGGTAGTCTATGTAGACACAAATGAAGATAAAGCTTTATTGATGGTATGAAATGAAGCTATGTCTTGCAGAGCTTTTGTAACTTTTAACCTTACCATATTCTAGAACAGTTATATCTCGGAAACTATGTGGACTTTGCATGTAGATTGAAGCTCAACCATGTGTATACTAAATTTTGTCATTGGCTTTTTATATGCAGAAAGATGTCCTTGAGGATTTGAGAAAAAATGCAGAAAAAAGAATCAAGTCTGCTGTTGGATTTCGACATGTTGTTGATCTTCTTGAATCAGCAGGAAAATTGATTGTTGGCCATAATTGTCTTCTAGGTATGCTGTTTGTGCTCATAGAAGTCTCTTTTTTGCCAGTTTTGCTAATACCATCTGATCAATTTACTTTTATATAAACAGATTTAGCTCATACATACAACAAATTTTTTGGTCCTCTTCCTTCATCATTGACGGAATTTGTGCAAGCTGTCCATGAAAAGTTCCCCCACATCGTTGACACTAAGCACCTTCTGAACTCAAACCAAGCAATTCAGTTTTTGATGAAAAAGAATAGCAAGTCATTGTCTTCTGCCTTCTCTCTTTTATGCCCCAATGTTTCATCAAATTTCCAGACCGCTTCCAAGTCTTACTTGAGATTTGAGGTCCAAACAGATGAAACTAGGTAAGCTTTCATAATTCAATTATTTTATTCATTTGTTTCTGCATCAGGAAATAACAAACTAAACGTGATCATTCATTACTTTTTGACATTCTTGGGTTGGAAATTTTCTTATACTATTTTAAACTCTCAAGTGTAAATCTGTTGCTATTATATGTTTAATCTATTTGTAACAGTTGTAGTAACTATAAAAAAAGATTTGCTTAATGTCAGAATTTCAATATTTCATCATTATATGCATCTTAGCTACGTTTTATGCTTCCATGTGCTTTTGTTCCCTTGAGTCGTGCTTACATTTTGCCCTTCTTGATAAAAAACTATGCAAATCATTTCAGAATAATCATCAAAATTAGACTGTTTATCAGGATGAGCTAATCCTTGGTCACACTTCTGATTAACCTTCTCTAAATAGCCTCAATGTCTCTGGAGTATACCTCTTGAATGTGACCTTTTCTTTCTCTTCAATACTGACCAATATGAAAGATTTATAATAGTATGACAAATATTCTATCATTATCCTTGTTTCTGCCTTTCCCTGTAATTGCTGTTAATTCCTTTCTCTCACTTGATCTTTTTTCCTTGTAAACTCTGTTTCTATAACATAGTTTGCTACAGAACTTTGTGCTAGTACTTGAGCTAAGGTGGCAGAATTTCTCTTCTAAGCAAGAAGCATGATATACTAACGTATGCTTTCTCGCCCATTGCTGAACTAATCATTCAATTGGGTGTTGTTTCTCTGACAAAGATACTTTTTTCTTTCATAGCATGGAGACCTTTGATTTAACGCTTCTCTGATGGAACATTTACTTCCCTTATGTATTGCACTATGTTAATTAGCATAGCATTACTCATCCATAATTTATGGATGTCAAACACCTTAATCTCTTTCCAAGTATAAGCTTGAGTTCATTGTCTTAGCAACCATTTTTTTCTTCTCTTTTTGAGATTGGCATTCATAAAATTTACCTCACAGTGATGATGTTTCTTTCAGTTCATCTTGCTTCAACTCTGGCGCGAAGCATGAGGCAGGTTATGATGCTTTTATGACTGGATGCGTCTTTGCTCAGGCCTGCTCTCTTATGGGCGTCAAATTCGACGTCAGTTCACCATCATGTGATCTGGCTAGAAATGCTAAGATCAACAAGTACATCAATGTTCTATACCCTAGCTGGAGCAGTGGGACAGTAGTTCATTTAGATACTGGCACCGAGTATCTGGACCCAAATTATAAACGTAGGTATCTGCCGGTGTCCTTTGCTAACACCACGCTTATTTGGGGATTTCCGGCCAAGTTGAAGCCACAGGATTTGAAGGAGTGCATCAGTAAAGTGTTCGGTCTAGATTCAGTCAGATCAGTATTCTTCATCGATAGAACATCTGCGCTGATCCAATTCAGCAAGGAGGAATTTGTACAAAAATTTTTAGCTTTGAAGAATTCCTTAGAGGACAATCACGATCTAGTTTCAGTATTACACCCCCTTTCAAAGTTACTAGAAGGTGGGAACACACGAGCTGCTGATTATGATACTTACAGAGACATCTGTGCTAGTTCTGCTTCAAAGGTTTTATTTGCAGATCAAGCTGATTCCTTGGGTATCACCTGGAAAACAAAAGTCTGCGCCGGAATGCAAGATACCGAGGATGTTTGCGGCGGCGAGACAACTGAAGACGGTGGCCCTCTGGCAAAACATTCGAGTGGGAAGAAAAATGATTGCAAAAGGCAATCGAAGCACCAGTCTTCCTACGAAGAGATCATAGGTTCTCTCTTTGCTTCCAAGACATTGCTTGGAAGGGCAACGTAAAGTGGATCGCTAAAGTTTCCGTCTACGTGAGAAAATTTTGATTGTGGATTGAATTATTTTCTTCAAGAAGGTTGATATGTATTCTAAATAAATTATAAATCTCATTTATTAGGTCGTATTTGACAATGGCGCTGTACTATTTCTCTTGTGATAAAAAAATGGAAACAGTTAAAGAAAAAAATCATTTATAAAATATTATTTTTATCCATTTCTTTAGACAAAAAACGATTGAAAGAAAATTAAAATTTATTACTAGAAATATTATCTAAAATTATATTTGAAAAGAAATTTTCTTTCAACTTCATATTTAAACCTTGTACATGGAAATGATGTTTTTTCCCATCTAACTTGTATACAAGCAATAGAAAAAAGATTTTTTTTTAAAACATTAGTGAAGAAATTTTTATTATTTTTATTTTAGATATTCAATTTTTACGATTAATTGGTCATCCGCAGCTCAACTAAGCCACGGGGAAAGAGAACGGTACTGTTCACACAAGTGGATACTAGTCAAGACCAAGTTTACACGACTCAAGATCTAACAATGCTAGAACAACATTTTTTCCGGCGATGATGAAGATCATTCTCTGATAAGTGGATACCAGTCAGAGGCATGCCGATTGCTGAAAGATCATGCTGGAGCTCAACATGTCTTCTTCTTTGTCTTGACATTTAAACTATACAGAGATCACAGACAGTAGCATCCTATCTATCTAGCAGCACTGCGTGTGTTGAAGAGCTAGCACTGGAATCAGCAAAGCATCGATCGCACCCAATCCTCCAAACTATAAGCAAAGAAGAATCATCTCATTCTCAAAAGCCATCAAGACATATAGGAAGAAAAACAATCTCAGCAAACAATCATGGCCTTATCTCATCAGCACACTGAAATATCAACATTTATTGAGGATTACAAACCACGTAAGCATATGGTATTAAGTCGATCCGAATCCATTAAATTAAACTTAATCGTTGCGGCGCTGTCTCGGAGGCGGCCCATCAATGGCCGCCCTCCATTCCCATGCCGACAAGTATCGACGTGGCGAGTCGCCGTCCGCTTAATCCATTTGACTCCGCCATTAATAGACATTAAAAGGGCGGTTTGCGCAAATCAAAACCTGTCCCTATCCCTTCCACCTCAAACCCTAACCACTTTTAAAACTAGCTTACGACGTCGGCTAATCAAAGCGTAATTAACGATTAGTCGTCGTTAAGTCGTTGTCAAGACAAATACATGTGAAGTAGGATTAGGGAAGGGGGAAGGTGATTACTTGGACGGTCGGATGGCGCTAAGGGAGGTATAGAGTGTGGTCGGCGTCCATCCAATGGCTGGGATTCCAGTACGCCGAGGGATCGACGGCGCTGGCGAGATCGAAGAGTTGGGGATCCAGACTGCCGCCCGCCCAGGGCACCGTGCCGCCGCCTCGCGGCGGCGGATCCGCCGGCACAGCCTGATCTACGGACGGTGCGGCCTTCTCTTTGGCCCGCGGCGGATCCGGAAAGATTTCGGGCGCCGGGCAAAAAGGAGGGCCCGAGGGCTCCGAGGGAGGGTCGGGGGGAGTCGGATCGCGGACGGGGACGGAGGAGGAGGAGGGAGCGGAGGCCGCCGCGGAGATGTCGCCTATCGAATCGGAGGAGAAGGAAAGAAGGCGGGGGCGGCGATGCTGGGGGCTGTCGGACGGGGCGGCGGCGGCGCTCTCGGAAGGCTGCGAGGCGGCTTTGGAGGAGGAGGAGGAGGATGACGATGACCGTTTGGACTTGCGGCATCCGCCGCCGACGGGGACGTTTCGGAGGACGCCGCCCTTGGTCCAGTACCGGCGGCAGGCCTTGCAGAAGTGCCGGGGCTGCGCGAGGTTGTAGTTGTTGTAGTAGCAGAACTTGGTGTCGGTCGACTCGCAACGGGGGCACTTGGCCGGTTGCTGGTGCTGATGCTGCGCCGCCGGCCATCCGCCGCCACCGAAGACTCCTCCGGCGAAGGGGCGGAGGTCCTGCATTATTCCGCCGTAATCCCAAAGGCCGGCCTCCCAGAAGATCCCAGAAGCTTCCGCGACGCTCGTCGATCTCCGCCGGAAGAGTAGTGGGTAAGGCACGTTTCTCTTCTATGGCTAGGGATGGCTCACATGATATTATACTACACACTAGCACTCGTTTAATTATTGCTCCGGAAGCCGTTAGTGGACACCACCATACCTTCTCCCTGATTCGTAGTCAGTGTGGTTCCCACCACATTACCCCCACACACACATTATATATAGATATATATAAACCGAGACGCCCTTGCGTAACGGATGACGTAGGCTAATCAACAGCACTGTGATAATTAATTATTTATTTATTTAATTCGTTAAATTTAATTATTATGATTTATTGTGCCGGCTGGTGGCGGTGGTGGCGGAGGAGGAACTAGGAAGTCGACAGAGGAGGAGGAAGAGGCGTACAGTTTGGAGCAGCAGCAGTGGGGGCGTCGACGCGGGGGGTGTCGCCGTCTCCGTACGTCCCCACGAAGTGGAAGTGGCAGTGGCAGCTCATCCATCGATCGTTCGATCCTCTCCCCTTCGATCGATCGAGTTTGTCCGGTACCTCCTCCGTATGTCTCTCGTTGGTCCTCACATGCCAGGGCATGCATGGCCGCGTCTGTTGGTGGCTCAGGTACCTCCTCTCCTCTGTCCGTCTCTCGTTGGTTGATTATTTCTGATGCACGTCGTACGTCCATCATATCGATCGATCGATCGATCGGCAGTATAGATAATTAGAATTAATTAATTATTTAATAAATTATTTCTATTAATACTCAGATTCAAGACTTGATCGACTTGTATGCTATTTGAAGAGAATTATCTGGAAAAAAAAAATTTCTGAAAAACATTAAAAAAAAAGGTTATAATGACATCAGAATTGGGTCCCGACATATCATTTCGACACTTAAGTTACGATTCTGCATGAGAAAGAAGTTTAAGTACTTGAAAAAATTAAGGTAGATATGTGTGTACCTGTGCCCATGGACATGAGCTACTTTTTTATAACAACTGCTCTCCATTCCGAAGCATTAGCAACTGTTTGAGAAATATTCTAATGTACCTGTTTCGATTCTGTCCGTTGCTAAATATTTTAGAGTGCATTCTTATTTTCACGGAAGAATCGGTTCTGTGCTCTCCGATTTAGGTGGAACGACCATGTCTTCCAATAAATATCACGTGCAGGAAGTTGACCTTGAATACATGAATCAAGCCAAGACCGAGCCATGAGATCGGTACACGATGCGGGAGGCGTACTACGCGGACCGAGTCGTGAAGTCGGCGCATGATGCTAGAGGCGTGCCGAGACCAAGTCATGAGGTTGGCTCATGAAGCAGGAGGCGTGCTGAGACTAAGTCCTGAGGTCGGTGCGTGAAGTAGGAGCTGTGCTGAAATTGAGTCATGAGATCGACATGTGAAACAGGAGGTATGCTGAGACCAAGTCATGAGGTCGC
Organism: Curcuma caesia; assembly: GCA_037834155.1. NCBI lineage: Eukaryota > Viridiplantae > Streptophyta > Magnoliopsida > Zingiberales > Zingiberaceae > Curcuma > Curcuma caesia. The sequence continues at coordinate 494,158 of JBBMKF010000007.1, read as the reverse complement.
CGCGTGAAGCAGGAGCTGTGCCGAGACCAAGTCATGAGGTTGGCACGTGAAGCAAGCGCTGTGCCAAGACCAAGTCATAGGTCGACGCGTGAAACAAGAGTTCTGGCAAGACAAAGTCATGAGGGTGGCCACAAGCCAAGGAACAGATAGAGATCGAAGTAGGAGGTCGGCACATACTTTGGGAAGTATTCCGAGATAGAAATGGAACGTCGACACATCTTGAAGAAAGCAAGCTAAGTCCAAAATGAGAAATCTGAATTTCTTGAATTAACGAATTAACGAATGCTTATTCTTACTCTTTTTTCATTACATCCCATTATACCCGGATATCCACGTAATCAATAAATAATCCTCCCGGATCATAAATATATAAATTAAATTTGACTAGCTAATTAATTACTTCGCATGCACTCATTGTCGCAAGTGTGCATAGGCATCACGGCAGCCCTGACTTGTGCCTTTCAGCTCATGCATAGATCAAATGCAGTTGTCCAAGGACCACCACATTAATTAAAGCACTACAGTATGTATAGAGGCACTAATTATATACTATTTATTCATTTTTTCCCTCAAAAAAATGAGGGAAAAATTTATGCTCCTTTATTGGGCTGTTGGATATTGGGCCGTAGGTCATGAAAGAAAGCCCAGTAGGACGCAGGAAAACAATCTTCATTATCTTTTCTTAACCTCCACATAAAACTTAATTAATTACCCTCCTTAATCTTGCATTAATGAATTTGATATATTCCACCGTGCATCTCGGGGGAAAACAACTTAATTGTTCCACCATTTACTTGTTTTTAAGTTATACATTACGATTTGTTTGTTTTTTAAATAATCGCGTTTGCAAGTATGTGCAATATAATAATGATCATCACACATTTGCGCAATTCATTCGTGATTACAAACTTATAGAATCGCTATCAATAGTTTTGTGGAAGAAACTTTGTACATGAAGATTGATATTAAGAAGAACAAATTAAGATACAAGTTTCATGGTTTCCATAACAATCATTTAATGTTTTTCCCGTTTTCAATAAAATACTACCCCATCAACTTTGTATATTGAAAATTAAATTACGATAATTCATGCCACATGGTACTATATATATATATATATATTAGTTTCATTTAATTTGTCTACTATGCATTCATTAATTAATTTCACAGAAAGCTTTTAAAAGAAGGGTAAATCACATGACATTTGTGATTTTGAAACTTTAAGTGCAATTAGAGTACTAAAAAATATATTTAATTCAAGTATTTTTTTTCTAAGTAGGATGATATAATTGTTTGCAATATACTTGTAGAGATCAAATTTATTGAAAATTCTTAATCTTGAATCTTTTTTCAAAGTTTGTGTGCTCTTCGGGACGTTGAGTTCATTATGACGGACAGATTTATTGAAAGTAGATAAGGATTGAATTTTGACGAATTTACCTCTTTACAGATAGTTGTCTGTGGGACCGTTAAAGTGGCGGATTTCATTTTTTTTTTTTACTGAAATGTACTCCTAAATATTAATTTTACTTTCATTTCTTATGAGTTCTAACGGATAATGGATGATCTAACCTCATGAGTTTTTCAAACTAATGTGCTATAGTGAAATTTAAACCTTTTTTACTCTCTCATATGTTACCATCTTCTATAAAAAAAAAAAATGGAACCCGCCACCCCAGCGGCTCTACACAGTTAGCTCCACGATCAGTTGTGAGGAGGTAAATCAAAAAACTACAATTGATCACGACGGGGGAGGGTATTGCTCGGCTTCGTCGAAATTCGAACCCTTACCTCCTTCTGTAAGTCTACTCAGTCGTAACCAACTCAGCTACGTCTCAGGAGCAAACTGTATTGGGTAAATTTTTTATAGTGACTAGTCCCACCGTCAAAACAACCCCATATCAGAAAATCTCCTATGGGATTTTTTTGAGGCACGGTACTACTATGTTGATAAGAATATACTGTCGAAATAACACCTCAGTCAACAAGTACATATTACTAAGAGTACTCGAATCCAAAATCTCAAACAACATATATCTTCATGCTTACTCCTACCGTAATACCAGGACCAAAATTTGATCATTAAGTTACCTGATAAGTTATTTCTATTTATTTTAACCTTTAATCTTATCGAGTTTATTCGTAAATTTTATTAAATTATTTTTATTTTTATTTAATTGGTATTATCATTAAGCACGCTACTCTGCCTGTCTTTTTATAGCGGATCGAACGGGGACCGACGAAAGATCGAAGACGAAGAGGCCGCCGAGCCCTTCCTTCCCTTCCCTCTCCCTTCGTTCCATGAAATTCCCGCCCTTGCTTTGGTTTCTCTGTCCCAATCATCCTCTACGCCGCCCGAATTAGCAATCGCAGAAAAAGGGGATTTTTGGGGGGCTCATTTGGAAGTGCATTGGTGGTGCTCTTGGATTGTTCTATCGGAAGGAAATCAGGTGGCCGCCTCGGGTGGTCTCCCTTTGTGCGTGGGGAAGTCGTCGCTGTTGTCCTCAAAAGATTGGATCTTGTCTTGTTCTTGTGTTGCGCCCGCGCCCCTTAGAGTTCGAGTTAAAATTTTTCTTTCTTTTGGTTAATTCGTCCATTTTCTTGGTCGAGACGTTATCTTTGAGCTAGAATCGGTGGTGTTTCGGTTTCTGATTCGTCGTGTTGAGGTGCATTGAGAGGAAAAGAAAAACTCGTCTGTCTATTCGTCGTTGATTTGGGCGGAAACGCCGGTTTTGCTCTTTGATGATCTCGGAGTTCTGGAGATTTGTACGGTAATGAATCGGATTTAGCTGTTCTCATGAATGGAAGGCGGAGCTCTTTGGTCTCAAGGGATGTGCCGCTTACAGAGAACAGCTGGTTCTAATTGCTTGGAGGAGAGGCAGATCAGTCCGAAGCCTGAGGTAGGAGTTTCGAGGGTGCAGAAGCTGAAGTGCTCGATGGTGTCGAGGCCCAAGATCAAGCTTTGGATGGTGCGATTGACGACGGCGGTCTTGCTTTGGACGTGCGTCCTCCAGCTTATGGCAATTGGGGAGATATGGGGGCCGAGGCTATTGAAAGGGTGGTCATCCTGCTTCACTCCCACCGACAATTCGCCACTTGCAGTTGATGAATCCTCTCCGGCCGCCGTCATCGACAAAGCTGCTCTACCCCCCAAAAGTGAGTTCTTTTTGCTCATCTATTGTTGTTTGTAATGTAGACAAAGCCATAGATTTTTGTTTCTACTGAAACTTTATTTTGACTGAAATCGATATCTGCTTTCAGAAACTATGATCCGATGCTCATGCTGGATTACATGTTTTTCTCTGATTGAATCATCATTCTGTGTTCTCTCAAGTTGTCAGCATGCTGAATTATTATTTCATATATACATAGTTTAAGTGTGTTCTTCGGATGCCCCTTTGTTTAGGAATCTACAGGAACAATGGATACTTGATGGTTTCATGCAATGGTGGACTTAATCAAATGAGAGCAGCGGTAAGGTCTTCATCAGCTGTTCATATTTAGTTTTGTGAATTCTCTTTTTCAAGATTAAGATTCTCATTGTGGAAATTTTTTCATCTAGATCTGTGACATGGTTGCTATTGCAAGTCATTTGAATGTAACACTCATAGTGCCAGAGTTGGACAAGACCTCCTTTTGGAGTGACCCTAGGTATGTTTAACTTTGCGAGGATATTTAGTTGTTGCAGGTTATATATATGTTAACACAGTTCTTAATTATGCCAGTGAATTCCAAGATATATTTGATGTTGATCATTTTATAACTTCATTGAGAGATGAAGTCCGGATATTGAAGGAACTTCCTCCGAGGTTGAAGGCAAGGGTTGATCGAGGACTGGTTTATTCGATGCCGCCTGTTAGTTGGTCTGATATTTCTTATTATGAAAATCAGGTTGGTAATCCTCTACAAGGCTAACAAAAGCATATCAGATGAATGATCTTCTTGTTAGTAAAATTGATATCGTATTTGTATCAAAACCAGATTCTTCCTTTGATACAAAAGTTCAAGGTTGTCCATTTGAATAGAACCGATGCCCGGCTTGCTAATAATGGTCTGCCAACAGAAATACAGAGATTGCGCTGCAAAGTGAACTATGCCTCACTTAGATTCACCCCTCAAATTGAAGAATTGGGCAGACGAATAATCAGAATTCTGCGGCAGCAAGGTCCTTTTATGGTTCTGCATTTGCGGTATGAAATGGATATGTTGGCATTCTCTGGGTGCACTCAAGGTTGTACTTCTGAGGAAGCAGATGACTTGACAAGAATGAGGTGCAAAATGAAACTCTTTCCATATTCTTTTTTTCCCCTAGTTTTCATATCCATTATGATTAGCAAGCGTTTTCGTTCTCGATTAGATATGCTTATCCCTGGTGGAAGGAGAAAGTCATCGACTCTGATACGAAAAGGAAAGATGGTCTCTGCCCTCTAACCCCAGAAGAGACCACTTTGGTACTGAGAGCATTGGGCATTGATAGCAATTTTCAAATACATATTGCAGCTGGAGAAATATTTGGTGGAGAAAGGAGAATGCAGGCTCTTTCTGCTGCTTATCCTAAAGTGGTCGGTATTAACCGCGGGCATTCGAATTCATTTGTTCATGTCTGCAATATTCAGTTTTTCCAATCTGTTGCTTGTTCCGATATGAATAGGTGAAAAAGGAAACTCTATTGGGACCTTCGTATCTTCGATACTTTCAGAATCATTCATCCCAAATGGCTGCATTAGATTACTTAGTTTCTTTAGAGAGTGATATCTTTGTTCCTACATATGATGGTAACATGGCTAAAGTTCTTGAAGGTCATCGCCGGTAGAGTGCACTTAATCCTTTACTATTGGCCTTTGGTTTAATTATCTTGTGTAATTAAATTATGCCGCTTTCAGGTATCTCGGTTTCAAGAAGACAATTCTATTGGACCGAAAGCTGCTGGTCGATCTGATAGATCAGTACACCAATGGCGCCTTGAGTTGGGATGAATTCTCTTCGTCAGTGAAGGCAACTCATGCCGAGCGCATGGGCAGCCCTAGCCGGAGAGTGGTGATTCCCGACAGGCCCAAGGAAGAGGACTACTTCTATGCAAATCCCCAAGAGTGTCTCCCACAGCCTGATAAACCATGGACTTCATAAATCCATTTCAGGGGCACTATACTCTTAGACAGCTATTCTTGCCATGAATTCCATTAATTTAAACCTGTAAAAGAAGAAAATAGCTATTTATTCAACAGATGGGAATGGCAGGCAGAGTAATTAGCAGGTTGCAGCTGGTGATTATATGCATCACACAATACAATAGCTTTTATTCATACCATTCAAATAATCTTCATTCATGTATAGAAGAGTTAAGACAAAAGTGATCAGAGATAGAGAAAGGGGGGATGAAAGAATGATGTAAATCTGTATGTGAATAACATGAGATTGTAATTGAGAGATTACAATGTTGTATGAATGTAGGCTGGTGGGAAGACCACCCTCTAGTTTTAATATATTTTACAAAGGTTGAAAGAGACTGGCCTGCAGTACCACAGTTTGCTATGATGTTTCACACCTTGATATAAGTTTGGATCTTTGTATTTGTTGTAGAAGTATATGACAGGTCAACAAGCATGATAGTTTAGCTTTACTGGAAGCATCCTTGGAGTCCACCTCTTTATGGAGGTTGGTGAGAGGTCCTGTTGTTTCAGTGTGGATATGATTGCCTACTGGCCAATATTAAATGTCCTTGCGAGCATGCTTAACAGGGACTTCCACCAATTATAGGAAAATTTATATTGCTACTCAAACTTACAACAAGAATCATTCCACTATAACTCCATATACTCAACTCAAAAGCCTTCATGAGGTCCAGATAGAATCAATGTACAAGTATCAGAGGCAAGGAATTCAGCACTAACTATTCTCTAGCTTACTCCTCTTGGGTGCTTTGGATTGCTCGATGTTGTTCCCTACACTGCTATAATCAAATCTTTTGCATCCTAAAGCAAAACCAAAAGAGTGTTTAGAACCATAATGTTTTTGAAAATTTAAATTGTAGAATGGTATAATTGCTTATTGTTGCTGCGGCTGAAACCTCACCTTTAGAAATGGAAGTTGAGGATGTAGCAGTAGTTCTACTCAGTGCTCGCTTTCCAAAATTAATCTGCACGCTTATACCAGCATGAGACAGATCCACACCAGAGCTTTGCAATGCCTGTGCTAGCGTATTCAACAACCTGTTATTGATTAAGCAATGCCAAAATCACCAAGCTTTGTCCATGAGAACATTAAGACAAAAAAAAGAACCATCAAACAACTTGTACACACCCATGAGAGTAGGTATTTGATATACTGATTGTGTCATCATCGATGATCAGTTGCTCCTGAACTCTGAACCTCTCCTTGCCCATATTATCAGTGAGTCTAGATGAACTTATCGATGGTGGCCGATCCTGCATACTATCTTGATTTAGAATCAACTTTCCCTGTGGTTGAGCAATGCAATTTTCCTTTGGAACGTTGAACCTTGGTTGCAACCAATTCTGAGTGAAAGCCAGATTACTTGGACAAGTGGGGGCAAGTTCTGTTTTGTGAGAGATGCCAGCAATGATACCTGTTGTGGCAGAACTCTGCTTGCCTGATGGAGGAACTGTAATTGGAACGACACCATCGATGCAATTAGTTGAGAACAAATGTGGAGGAGCATGATCAGTTTTTATGACTTCAGGTGGGATGGATACACTGTTTGCAGTGGTTTGGCTGCTCTTCTGTTGTAAACATTTGAGCAACATAGTTATAGCATAGTGAGAAAGGAATGAAATATATCACATATAGAAAATATCAGACCAGTGATTGTACCCAAGGCATTAACTTGGCAGCGTCCTGATTCCACGTTGAGTATGGTGCCTCGTACCTTTGTACCTTCTCTTGCAAGAAGCGAATGTATTCAATGACCTGAAGCAAATTGCTAAGTAATTGTTTAGGCTGGACGATTCCACAAAACAAAGAGGGGAGATATTCACAATCACAGCATGATATTGTATACCTCCATGAGAAATGATGCTTTATCCCTTTTTTGATCACTATGGGGTATGATCTGTCTCATTATCTGAAATCTACAGAAATGTCTAAGAATAATTAGCACTAATTATGGGAAAAAATTGGCATTGTTATGGTTTTGTTTAGACAATCTATTCGTGAAGTGATTAATCAAAGAAATGACTTGCCTGTCATTAATTTTGGTTCTTCTTCTTTGTTCTGTAGCAGAATGCTTTGACCGTGGTGTATTTGGCCTTGGTTCATTTACGTTGCTCCCTCTATCATGTACTTTGATGGTCATATCTGATGTTTAAATTAAACAAATTAAAGCGGGGGAAAACAGATTAATTTAAGATGAGATATTGAAACAAAGGAGGATCAGAAAGAGATGTGAGAGCTACATGCCTGTATGGGAGGATGAGCATTCTCTCTTTCCAAAAACTTCATCGTTGTCAACTTCCTTGTGAACTTGGCTTGGTCTTGAGGTTGCTACCTCCAATGTCCCTTTCATTTCTGGAGTCAAGTGCCTATCTCAACGATTTCCCCTTGGCTTAGAAGAGAAATCCTTTGTGCGCATAATAAAATTTAAAGAGAGAGAGAGAGAGAGAGAGGTGCATACCTTTGTGAGCTTGTTGCAGTAGTGGTAACTGAGATGGCTCCAGTTCCATTGCCATGGGCGGTGCCAATGAAGGTGGAAGGCCACTGTTCTGTGATAGAAGAAGAAGAACAAATTAAGAACATAGATTATTATTTCTCAAATGAAAGAGATGACCATCCTCCAAATCTATTACATAGAGAATGAGGAACACAAAAGCCTAGAGCAACACTATGCAGATAAAATCATTAAGTGTGAAAGCAAATCAAGACGTATATGTGTATTGCCATCCAGTGTGCTTCATTAAAGACTAGACCATCTTAGAGACTCCAAGCTAGCCAGCAATTGCTACACAATTTCAATAGATCATTCCCTCCCTAACTTGTCATGTAACAGCAAAAGATGCTTTCCGAAGTCATCTCATATGGGCGCAATGATCAACAGTGTAGCTTGATCAGGAATCATGCTTGTTTGGACGCTGCAAGTCAGCTTCTCCGTTTGGTGGTCTTGGCATCATTAACTTGTAGTCACACAACATAGCATTTCTGGAAGTGGTGGTTCATCTACTCCAATACTGAATATATAGACTATGGATTGTCCAAGCTTCAGCCTCTTCAGAACGATTGGTCCCCTTCCTCAAACTGGTGCTTTGCCTGATAAGGTATCTTGAAAGTTTATGAGCAAACATGGAATTTGGCTTACATTTCTTCATAATAACCTTTTCTGAACTCTTTGCATCATGTGTGACTATCAATGTGGTAATTCTCAGTTTGATTGCTAAAATATTACCCTTGGACTCCAATTCAATCAACTAGTAAGAATCTCTCAACTTTGGTACTTAACATCAGTTGATCTAGAGCCTTCAACAAAAGCACATGGGGGACTTGGTGATAGTAATTTGGTAATTCTATTTTGATGCAGATTAGGAAATTTTGTAGGTGCTTGGTGATAGTAATTTGGTAATTCTATTTTGATTCGGTAGCAGATTAATAATTCTTATTGTATTTCCTAGTTTGTTCAGTTATTTCCCAATTTTGTTGTATGAACATACCAGTTTGTCATGTAAAGGGTACTTTCAATTAATATTAATTCTCCTACTTTATCACACTTGTGAGATTCGCATTCATCATGGTGCTACGTCACCATTCTTTCAGACAAGCAGGAACTTGGTGCTCAGTTTCACCTATAAAAGGTAAAATTCTAGCTTGGGTCATAAAGAAGAAAGATTAAACATTAAAATTATGCTGGGAAAGGTATTACGCTCCATGTCTTATATCCATGACAATTGCTCATAGTCAGTCCATAAGAAAGATCTCTTTCTTTTCTCAACAACCTTAATAACACAATCTGAATCATTGCAAATTAAGAAAGTAAACAGGAGGATAAAACATTATCAAACCAAGATCAATCTCCTGCAAGCGAGAGAAACTTCACTTCCAAGTTGCCAGAACATTGAGATAAAAGTCAATCTAGCTGTTGGATAATGTGAGAGGTCTGAAATCGTAAATGAAAACAAGGTAGTAGAACAAATAAACCTTATTTTATATGCTAGGTTCATAGTGCCACTGTATGACACATTGAAGATGGATACCATCTCCACACAAAGTCCTCATAAAGGAAATCCCAATTCTCAAGATAAAATTCCAATGTGAATACATTAGATCTAGGGATTAAGGTAACCAAAGACTTTGATAGCAAACAAGATCTATGGATACTTGAAAAGATTTATTATATCTTGAAGATCAACCCTTGGATGTGACTGGTGACCAGTATAGTTATTCACAGCCAGGTTCAAGCAGCAATGTTAGTTGTTTATTAAATGACCCAAGGTGGTCCTGGTGCATGGGAGCAATTTTATCAGGTAGAAATAAATCTCTGATATGCCGGATGTTGATAATTAATTTTTTTCCTCATCTTGCCATTTCCTACATCATTTATAAACTTTGTGCTCTGTCACTATCCTCATCCTCTTAAATGTTGAAGCCCAGAAAAAGTTTGGTAGCACCTTCATTTGTATGAGTTCAATCTTAATCTCCTTTCTTGTGAATGTTTTCAGGATGATAGGGATCATTCATCAAACTGATTGAGCTCCCAATCTCAGTAATCCTGGATGTTTTACGAGAAAATTTTTCTAAGGATTTCTGAATTCTCTATTCATCATTTGAGTAGCTAAGAAGGGGACAACTTCTTCCAAGAGTGAGATAGGATTCTATGAAACCACTATTGTAACCACTATTTTCAAAGTGAAAACAAGCCTTCTAAACATACGACATGAAGAAGCCTTTTACACCAGAGGAGCATGGTCTGATAAAAGAACTTTAGCAGTTTGCATCTACACAAAGGGCTAAATGGTTCAAGTCTGGTTTACTGGAATCTGAAAAAGCTTTGTACAAGAGGGAGAATTCTTCAAATCTGACCTAACAAACTTCTCAAGTTATATCTGCACTGAGGAAGATATAATTTGAGAAAAATCATTGAATATCATCCATTACCGAACAGTTATATCCACCTTCCAAACTAGTAACACTACAATCACTTGTAGTGTAGAGTTCTGATGAATGATCAACCACTCAATTCCATCCTAAATTCTTCTCTGTCTGTTCATTTTAAACCTCTCAAGATTTTAGCAACCAAAGCTGTGTAATTTAAGCTTGTCGATAGACTATTTTTCCATATTGGATCTTTAGCAAATAAGCCCTTGGTACCTCATAATTCAAACAACTCGCCAATATACAATTTTAGTATCTAAAATTGGCAAATACTATCAAACTATAAATATCTGAAGTTAAAAGATCAAATTTTTAGCCAATTTATTAGATTAACATTTACAAAGAATTCATTCAAAAGCCGGATAAAACTTTAATAGATAAGACATGCAGTTCGTTGTTGAAGAAATTAATGGACTGAGGAGGATTTGATGAAATTAATTTACCTCTGCAAACGGCAGTTTTGTCGTCCCACAGCCCGTAGGGAACACCAGCGTAGGAACCATAACTAGTAGTGGTACTCCAGCTGCCATAATCGGGTTCGGGTTTCGCCTCCAACCCGACAGGCATCGCGGCCCGCGCCGGACTAGTGTCAGGCTGCGCGTCGCCCGTCCTCACACTGGGGTCGCCGGAGTGGCCGACGCTGGAAGGATCTGCCCCGCCGGTAACCGGCTTCTCCGCCGCCATCTCCCCGCTTCTCCCTCCCCCTTGCTCTCGCCCATCCAGCGGCTGCAAAAAATCTCGGGTCTTCAAATAGAAACCTGAAGACAAAAATCATACAAAAAAAGAAGGGGTGGCAAGTCAGCTTCTGCTCTGACCATGCTTTCGGTCGCAAACAAACATTCAAAAAAATTTTTAAAAAAGGAAAACAAGGACAGAGATTTTGATTTCGGATCGAGCCTTTGTTTTTGTTTTTGTCTTCCACTTTTGAATTTGAAAAAAAAATCGAACTCAATTTAGAAATAACAGTTCCTCCGATCAAAATATATGAAATAAGTTTAGCAAAAAGTAAACTAATTCAGATGTGAACAATCGAGTACCTTGAGAAGCAGACCTTGGATTTTCGGGTTGGAAAGAGGAATCCGCAGCGTAAAGCGAAAGGAAATCGTGCGTTACCTTCTTCTCTGCGCATTTGCCAAATTACAACAACTTGCCAACAAATAGACACAAAACCAATTACAGCTCTCATAAATCCACAGCCTTACCTTCAAGCTCCATCGATTCCAACATATTTCCGTATATTCCACCAGATCGAAATGAACAACTCGGCGCAGAATCAATACGACAGAATTCTTCTCAAGCCCTAGCGCATTAAAGAGAGCAACAACACTAATCAACCGTCAAAATCAGCGAAAACAAAAGCGATAGTAGATTACAAGGTGGCTCCGCCTTCGCCTTCGCCTTCGCCGCTCTTGAACCCGCCTACCTTTCGTTTTCCTCCCTCGCTTTTTATTCGCTCTTCGTTTCCGTCGCTGAGCGTCGTCTAACAAACGGCCGTCAGTGCGCCGTTAACCCCAGCGCCCGTACGAGGCGAACTGACGCGCTGCCTCGCGTGGGGGTTTGCCCTGCCACGTAGTCAGGCGGCAGTGGAAGAAGCCGGTCACGTGCGGTACGGCGTTGACTAAACAACCAAGGAAGAAGACGATGATTAGGCGCTAATCCCGATCGCCCACGGAATAATCCCGAACTCGATGACGATTTCCGAGAGTTATTAATTTAATTAATCACGAAGAGGAGAGGGAGGACCAGGCCCACAGCGGAGCCCTGAGCACGTGACGGTCACGGGGACCGTGCAGCAGCTCCTCGGCATGCACGTGACATGACAAGAGCTGACCAGCGGGGATTGCGGGTGTAGGCGGCTCTCCGCACGACAATATTTCTGCGTCGATCTTTTCCCTTCGGTAAAATATACATATATTTTATTTGATAAAAAAATTTAAAAAATAATTATTTAGTAGATCGCGTTAATCATATGACGGAGCCGATTCATGGTTATCGGTATGATTTCGATGTGAATATTCTATTTAATTTATTTTAATGATCAGTAAAAGTTTTAATAGGACTGGATCGATTATTTTAGAATTAATCGATTTAAATAATTAAAAATATGAATTAATAAAAAATATTTTTTAAAAAAACACATGCGGCCGACACATTCACATGCCATTGTCCGTTAGTTCCTATTTATGTAACCATAAACCATTGCTTTAAATGCATACGTACCAATGAACAAGGCGATGAATCAATACAGGTTTACTATAATTGTCAACACAATCACTCATTTAAGGTATAAGCATAGGGATCTGTAAATTATCAACCAGAGATTACCATGATGATCGTGTGGATGATATCTACTTTTATCTTTATTGGTTGGAAAATATTAACATAGCTGAGTTGGTTACGATCGAATAGATTTGTAGATTGTGATCTGGATATTAGAAAAACTTGTGATGGACCAAATCATCTTTTTACTTCATTTATTGGTAGGAAAATGTCAATTCACCCCTAGATTTTATCATTTTTTAAAATGCACTTAAAAATTATACTATCATTACAATTTGGGAAATGCTAGTGTTTTATCATATCCTCGTTTTAGTTTACTTCATGTAACGGAATAATGATGTCGTTGAATAGTTACTGGGGAAGCTTTGCGAGAGCATTTTGATAATTATGAAACTGTGAGGATTTTTTTAAACTAAGAGAACCTGCAGGCGTTGGAATGAAAATGTTCCCGCATGTGATGGCGAACAGATTTGCTGTCACGTGATATTGAGCCACATGGTCGCCTCCCGCATCACGTGGCCAGCTCAAGGCGGGTGCCTGTGGGGTGGGGCCCGAATTGATTAGCCTGGCGCGCCGCGCGCCCCGCGCCCGGTTTTCGACGGAGGGACCGCACGTGCCGGTCTAGGTAATTCTCGATTTCTTAATTGCCGTTACCCCGCTGCACCCGCGAGTTGGTTGGCGGTGGCGGATCGTGGAGCGCGGGGCCCAGTCTTTTCTTGTTCCTCCGCCTCGCCGCGGTCGGTTGCGAGATTCGGCGGAGGTGGGTATTGGGGGCCCAGGAGCCTCCGTGGCGCCCGAGGGCGGCAAAAGTCACGTGCAGCCCATGCCATTTCCGGGTGCGAGCCCGCAGCGCGTGGCGGGAGCGGCGGTCCCCACCTCCAACTCCCTTCGGTCGTGGAGGGGGGACGAGTTCACGGACGCCCCACCGGCCAACGGCCATCGGGCCGATCTCCGTTAAAAAAGAGACGCCGTTTCCGTCACGTCTGGGTTCGGAGTCACCACTAATCCTTTAATCAGTTATAAACAGATTTCCATAAAAGGTAAGTTGCTTCCGCAACAAAGAATTTTGAGACTGGTTTGAATATTTCCCCGCATTCTCCTCGCACGGCGGCAGCGGCCAGCCCAAATCTCCGAATCCCTAGCGGCGAGGTGAGGCAGTGGTCGGCGCAGTCGAGCATGGGACTCCCGATCCAAATCCCTAGCCGGCCGTTATAGGATGGGGAGTGAAGCCGATCGAGCAACGTCCTAGTGGACGCAGGCTTTTGCGACTGCGGGAGCAGAGTTATTCCTAGCTACTACTATACCTGAATGTGGGCCTTGAGATTCCCAAACACTGCAAATGGAGGATCTGCGATTATAATGCTGCAGGTCACATTGTTTTCTTTATCTTTTTTTTCGTTGTGTTGCATTGATCCTCAAGTTTATCATCTATCAAATTATATTTTATGTTATTCAATGCCAAAAAAAATGAGCTAGGTTTGCAAGCGAAATAACTGAAAATTTGCATTTGGGAGGTATTTTATAGAAACAAAAATATGGAAGTTTGAATTATTATTATAATGTTATGGATTTCAGGCCATGCTGCTGCTTCATAAAGAACAGTGCTGATTGTCTGATCTAGGGTAATTTGAAAACTGAATATCAAATTCATGTGTTTCGCATATCTATGAAATAATTAAACGAGTGATTCTTTCTCAAAATATGTGAAATGATACTAATGATACAGATAGTTGCTCTGCATTAAGTATATTTCCATTTAAAAAGCAGATACTGTAACAAATTTTCCCTAATGGTGAGCTAACCTTAATTAATTTATGAGTGATTTTATTTTTTTAATTAAAACTAGTCTAGATAAGGCTAAGACAGAGTGTTATACAATACGGTGTGATCAAATCAAAGCTTGAATTCCGTGCAAGTTTGTTCATTTTTCTAGTCAGCGAACACCAAGTTGCTTTCCTCCGAGGCCACAACTCTGCGGAGAGCTTCATGTGTGCTTGGGAAGCTATCAACTGGCGTCAAACAAGAGAGGAGGAAGCCGCAGGTCATAAAATTGGATTGTGAAAAGACAATCAACAATGTCAATTAGGCGATTCTTGAACACATGCAGTATTGGCAGCAATTTCAGGTGAAGTAGGGGGCTGCATTAAGCTAATCCCTTATCACACTATCTATTTATTCTTCTCATAATGCCTTTCAAAGTACTTACATAAAAAGGGTAGTAATTGGGTTTTATATCTGGCCATACTTGAGGATATATTAGCACTGGTTTTTAATTTTACAAGTTGCTAATTGTGCAATCCTAGTCTCAAAACCACATCACGGGAGATTGGTAACTTAGATATTCTCAGTGCCACTTGGCACGTAGTGCCCCTCATATCAATTTGCACAAATCCACCTATTTTTATATTGGTACTCAGTAGGACATCGCCAAAGATCTAGCAAGAGTCTTTTAGTTGTTCCTTTCAGATCCTTCTATTGTGTATAAAGGATTCTGGTTAGGCTTATGTCGATCTAACATGGATTTTTGAGATGCACTTATTGCGAAGATTCCTTGAACCTTGGCTAAAGGTCTACTTATCTCAGGAGGATGTCTACTTATTGACAGTGTGCTCTTAACGATGGTTTTTTATGTTACTTGGGCCTTTCTTGCTTTTTTTTGTGTATTGCATGAATCAGGTGGCTCTTCTTTTGGCAACAACACTCACCTCAGCCTTGCCCCTCTTGTTGCTTGGTGGCATGGTACATCATCTCCTCACCCATCAAGTTTGGAGGCAAATGGTTCTCTCCATTGAGATCCAGATGCCAAATATGAGTCTTATTCACCGAGATGTTCTTTTACAAGACTCTAATTGTGTTCTCAGCTACAATTAAGCTATAGCTTTTCAGGAAGACTCTGCTCATTTGTTCTTTCATATTCCACCTTAGTTGTCTACATAGTTTTGTCTCCAATCTTTGGAAACTGTTAGCATTGGAGCTTG
>JBBMKF010000007.1:454608-477591 GCA_037834155.1 Curcuma caesia | reverse complement strand
GCTTCTTAAAGAAGGAGGGGAACTCATTTGATTAGCTCTAAAACAATGGCCACTCAAACAAATGAGGTCTCACCAAGCAAATCGTCATGACGATCGAGGTGTGCTTTCAGTTAGGTTTCTTTCATTTTTTGTCCCCTTCACTGATGAAACTAGACTGATTTGATCTGCCAAGAGAACAACCTCTTGCATTATACACCATTTGAACAAACTGTAATCAAAGTAAGTCTTCCTTCCTCTTCGGTTCATTTCCACTGGTTTCGCTGGCATCCACAGATCCAGCTCTGCGTGCACTTGAATGCAATAATGGAGCTTCGAGTGCACAAAAGGAACCACTAGTGATGCATCATGAATCATGCCTTCCTCAGTCAGACAAAACTACAAAGGAGGCGAGGAAAGGAAAAGACAGATAGCCATTAATGCTCTTGCAGAATATGAAGGCCTCATGGGACCCTCACGACACAGCCATCAAGCCTTAAACTTGTGATCCATTCGAGCAGAGGAAGAAGATCAACTTGGTTCGATAATGACATGACACCTTCATGGAATGTGATCAGAAGTTCTCGCTCTATTTTTCTTCCCCTACTACTATATCTGTCCTCTTATGAGACAAGATTGCAATTGTATATGAAATGACCAAGTCCTGAACATGAGAATAGAAGAGCAGATTGAGATCTGAAATGCAAACAAATTCTGAACTACTACAAGTTTGGAAGATTGCGAGGACAATATGACACTAACACCTGCCTGTAATCGACCAACAAGACAATTAAACACCTCATTTGCCTGCGGTTTGGGTATCTTAATCACCTTTAATGGACTCGCAGGAAGAGTGGTTTGAATTCAAAGAAACATACAACAAGATTTCTATTCAATTAGCTTGTAATTGAGGGCATTACACCTCTCTGACTTTCTTTGATATCACTTCTCTGAATCTCCATTTGTCCTGATGGATGTTGTTCCTCTTGAGCTGCCTCAATAAACAATGCTCAAGTTGAAGGACCACTTCCATTGTACCAACACACCACCACCACCACTGAATCTGATATCATAAAAATTAGGAGGTGGTGGTGGTGGTGGTGGTTGATGACAGCATAACCTCATGTTTTCTACTTCATAATATCTTTTTGTTTCCTTTTTGATGAGTTTAGTTGGTGGTTTTATAAAAAAAAGGGTCAGTTCCCCAAAGCAACCAGTATATTTCAGATATGAGTGATCTGAACTTTATGTTTGAGTATGTTTAGCAGAATAATGGAGATTAAACAAGTGAAGATTCTCTTGATGCAATAATCAAACCCATTGGAATTGTTGGACTAACTAATGAATGAAAGCTACTTTAGGTCATGGATTGCAATCACTCATTCCGAGCCAGGATAAGTGCAACCAGGGGCCTCAAAAAGGTGGTCTTTTGGTTCATCATCCACTATATATATGTCCTAGATTAGTTGGGGAGACAGTACAGGAACCATAATACAGTTATCCCACAGTTGTTTTGAATCTTACCACTCTTTCATTCCATTATAGAAGGTCAACCGCAGCAGCTCCAGCTGATTCCATCCCTGTGCATCGTCGCCAAATTAGCAAGTAGCTGAGAAGGAAACAGGGATGGGGAATTGCCAGGCATCTGAGGCAGCTACAGTGGTGATTCAGCACCCGGATGGGAAGGTGGAGAGGCTCTACTGGCCGACGACGGCAGCCGACGTGATGAAGAGCAACCCGGGCTACTACGTGGCGCTTGTCACGCTCTATGTCTCGGAAGAGAAGGAGGACGGCGGCGGCGGCGCCGTCCGGTTCACCCGAGCGAGGCTTCTGAAGGCCAAGGACATGCTCCTGCTCGGCCAAGTGTATCGGTTGATCACCTCCGAAGGTTGTGGAATTCTCTGCTCGTATAATTTATCTGAAAAGTTGTGATCTTGGGTTGTTCATGGGCTAATGGTGAGATTTTTTATGCTTGGACAGAGGTTACGAACGCTATGAAGCAAAGGAAGTGTGAGAAGATCAAGAAAAGCCAGGCTGAGTCAATCAGAAAGCAGCAACGAGAGGAGAAACACAGGACGAATGGCAAGTTTATTGAGGCAGCTCGAGAGGAACAGCAGCAACAGGATTCAGAGAATGCACTTCGGGTACTTTTTTCTGTTTTTATTGAATTGCTACAGATGGATTTGATTCTTGGCCGAAAGTAGACATGAAAGAATCAGCAACGGAGAGTTGATATGATTTGACTGTTCAGGTGGCAAGGCAGGACAGGGATAGGCAAAGGAGCAGCACGCAAACGGCGGCGGCGGCGGCGGCGGCGGCGGTGAGAGGCCGGCAGTGGCGACCATCACTGCAGAGCATCTCAGAGACAGTAAGCTAATTTTGCAACCAACTTGTGGTGTTCTACAGTAGAAAGGGAGCTCTTGACAGGATCCAAGAAGATAGATCTGAGGATGGAATGTCTATGAAAGGCATTGAGAGATCAACTTGTAAAAGAACTCTTGAATTCACAGTTCATGTTGTAATAATTGCCAAAGTTCAGAAATGAAAAGGGAAAAAAAAACTACATATATCATCAAAATTGGGTTATATCACAGATTAAGGATGATTTTGTTGGTACTGCTTTTCGAGAAATTGCTGCATCTTGTTTGCACAGATGATACGATTTGATGCTCCAGCAGGTTTAATATCTTCAATGTGCTAAACTCCTCGTGGCTCCATCACAACCTTTCTTAGATGTGAAGAACCAGAAAAAGATTGTAGATCATGTGATTATTTTAATGGAAGCAAATCTGAAGACATCGAATGGACTTGAGGATCAAATCATGAACCACTTGACAATTGGAAGCCAATTGGTTTTCCTGGTGTAAGCTTCACAAAAGTGCTGAGATCAATGCAAGTTTTTATGATACAATCAAAGAAAGCAAAAACTTCATCTAATTTCATTAATTAGAACATTCAACAACAGTTTTACTGAAGAAATTGAAATTTTGGCAAGAAACTCCTTGATTGCATCTGCCCACTTTAGTTTTTCAATCGAATAACTTGTTTGTTTCCTCTATTTGGTTACGAGTTGGTTTGAACTATAACCAATTAAGTCAATCCAATCTAATCATAAGATAACACTGAAAGATCTTAGTTTGTATATGGAAAATTGTTGAGCACAGTGTTCACTCATCACACACTTCTGAACAGAGTTTTAGTAAAACTTCAGAAACCAAAAGGACGCAAACATTCTCTTCGTTAACATCAACCAGACACATGATATCTCTGGTTCTGCCTGAAAACCAGAGATTATCAAAATTGAACAGCTTCAGCCCCTACTTTATCAGCAGGCACCTTTATCTCTTCAGGCTTTTCTTCAACCTTGCTGAAACTGCTGAAGTTGCCTTTGGTCATGAACAGCTGGGCATGGTGGTGCTTGCAGTAAAGCCGGCCCTCATGTGCCACGAAGTTGGCTGGGCTGATGGTGCAACCTCCATGGCTACACCTGAAGCAAGGTCTGTGGTATGAGTTCCCATTAACAGCCACCTGAAAAAGCAATGAATTTTGAAACATCCAGAGGTAATTGAGAAAAGAATGAGAAGCACCACTTTTACCTTCTCAATGGGGTACACTGTCTTCTTGCACTCTGCACATTTGTCTTGAGTTCCTAGAAATATACTTGCGTATCTGCTATTAGCACCAACCTATACAGCACATGAAGAAACACATTGCTAACGAAGAAGACACGTTATGAATTCAAGTGATCGATAAGCTTCTTCTATGTCAACGCACCATTTGGCCATTAGATCTGTCTGTCTTTGTAGTTTTTGGAGAACCTGCAACAATGGAGATCAACATCAGGATGTAAACATGATGTTCTGTGGAGTGGAACAAAATAAACCTAGACAATATACCTTCGAAACTTTTATCCAATCTTCCAGTCATCTTGAAGAGTTGATCATAATGAGGCTTGCAGTAGAGAGCTCCATCGATGGAGCTATAATTGCTGAACTGGATTAAGAACGACACAAGTTTCTTTTAGTCGGTATTTAGATGATATACGAAAACACAAACAGAGTCAGTCAGATGAAGTGGAAAAAGGTAATCAAACTTGTGTTTACAAGAAAACTGAAGTAGAGCTCAATCGAAGTAGATGAGGAAATCAGAAACCTTGAGGGTGCCGTTGCAGTGGTGGCAGCGGAAGCAGGCCCGGTGGTAGATTCTGCCGTCGGCGGTGAGCTGATCCACCAAGTAGACCGTCTTCTGGCACGCCTGGCACTTCTGCGTCGTCCCCCCGAACGCCCTCGACGCCATGAGAACTCTGCGGGCAGAGGCGATTATCAGCAATTTGGCCTTTTTCTCGAATGGAAATGGAAATCCAGCTCAGAGGCGACTGGTAAACAAAGAAGAACGAGCGTAGTTGGTGGCAGAATTTATTGATTTGTTGAGTAAAAAAACAATTATTTGATGATCGCTGGAAAAGGTGGCAAGGGAGGATTAGAAGGCTGGATTCGATAATTTTATTGGCCTTATTCTACGCGTCTCGATCGCATGCCACGCTGCCTGAGCTTGCCGATCTGTTCGCTGAGATCTACACTTGCAAAATTTTGTTTGGTTTTGTTCTTTCGTGCGTTCTTTCGCCTCGACTTTATTCGGGCGGCGCCGCCGTGGGGCACGCGGTGTCTCGTCGTTCTCGCACCTTCTTTCTTTCTTTGTTCTGATTATCAGTTGTTTTTTACATCATAATTGTATTTGACAAAAAATAAAAGAGCGTGTTTATTATTATTATTTTTTTGCAATCATGGCGTTCCTTTTTTATTTGCAATTAAAAAATGACAAAATTATCATCACATATAATTTTTAATATTATTATCTCTATCATACGTGTCAGATGATTTTTACCGTTAAATAATATTTAATAATATTTATATTATAATAATTATAATTATCATAATATAAATTTATCTTGCTCAATAACATTTACGTTTGTAGTAACTATAAAATATAATTATTATAATTACTATAGTAACTATCATAATAATTATAAAATTGTACTGATTATAATATTATAATAATTATGATTTTGTAATCGATATAATATAGTATTTATACAAGTGATTGATGGGATCCTCCTGGCAGAAAATAATAATATTTAATAGTATTTGATTAAAAATAAAAAAGATGTCCTCTTTGAATTTTAACTATTGTATTTTGAATTTGCTTACTGTTCTAACGTATTTTTTTTATTACTATAATAATTATAAATATAATATTGATCCATATTTATTAAATATCACGGTAGTTATGATTTATATAAATAAAATATTATATTATGATAGTTATAAATTATTATGGTTTTAATATGGTATTATCGGATTTGAAATGTCTATTTGCACTTTTGCAGTAGTATAACTTAGAATAAAAGTTTTCAGAAATAAAAGTGAGTTAAGATGATAAATGAGAAGTCTTTTTTCCTTCGGCATGAGGTGGAATTTGTCATCCTGACTGTTCTTTATGATCGATCTCATAATTATATGTAAAAAAATAAATTGAAAAGTTACAGTTAGCCACTACGAAAAAGAACATTATCTTGATTTCATCGAAATTCTGATTCTTATCCATTTTTATAAATCTGTCCTATAATAATCCATTCAATTAGGCTCTGGAACGCCTTTTAACTATTCTAATAACAAGGGTGTCTTTTGATTTTTACTCATGTATTTTTAATGGCCTAGAATTCTGCTTGTTGTAAGGGTGAATGTTCAAATATGGCGAAAGAAGTTGGAGTTTTTCATAAAGTTTCAGGATCCTTTTGATTTCCAATGACCCAGCCGGGTCTGGCTCGTTATGGTGCGATCGGACCTCCTCATTAAAACCACCACTTCCTCTTGGGTCTGGCTCTCCGCGTTTCTCCTCGCTCGGCTCCAGGCGAAATCGAAGGGCCGATCCATAGATCGAGCTGCGGGCTGTGCGCGCCAGAGGCGGAGGAGAAGAGATGGGAGAGGAGGTCAAGGTCTCCGACGCGCTCATCGGTGTGGGACAAGGAAGCGAAGCTGTCGTTACGATCCCTTGCTCCTCTATCCAGATCGACATTTCGCTGCCTCTCGACCGGATGAAGCCTCGCATCGTGTGAGCACTCGACGTTGTCTTTTTGTGGTTTCGTCACTCGATTTCTTGTTTCTACTTGTAACATTTTAGTTTCAAGCTATTTTTAAATTTTGTTTACTTGATAATTCTCCTTACCATGTGTGAATAGAGTGTTGATCTTGTGAAAATAACAAGTAAGTTTTCTTCTAATGGTTAAGTAACATTTTGTGCTTTGTTTTAGAAATCTATGCAAGGATTTGTTTACGACGTGGTCATCTGTTGATGAATCTTGTTTCACGGTTGAGACTGTTTCCGGAGGCATCACAAATCTTTGTAAGCTCTTCTGGTTTAACTACGTACATTTTTTCTTATGTTCCTTTTATGCATTGTTTCCCTCCAACTGTTTGTGTGTTGATAGTGAATTAGGAAGAGATTTGGGTGTTTGCAACCTTGTATAAGATCCTATGAGCTTTCACTGGTTTGAAAGTTCTTGAGTCCTTGCAATATTTGTCCATTTACAAATTTCAGCATTTAACTGTTTAAATCTTGCAATTCATGCAGTGTTGAAGGTCTCTATAAGAGAAAATAGTGGGAGCGTAAATCTTCTGACTGTTCGCTTGTATGGCCCAGATACAGATTTAGTGATTGATCGCAAACGAGAATTGCAGGTTCGGTTCAAAAACTTGGATTGAAAGCAAAGCCAAGCATAATTGTAAACCAATAACCACTTAAAGAAGTAGATAAATAAGTTTTAATCAGCTTTTTATATATATAAAAAAATCTTACTATTCATTTAATGATATAACTCATCATTGTGTTACATTTTGAACATAATTCAAGAACTCTTTTGCGTGTTCTTGTCTTAAGTCATGCAAATAAATTTTTGGAGCATTTACTTACCTTAGCTATTGGCAACTTTAGGCACTACCACATCTCTCAGCTGCAGGATTTGGTGCAAAATTGCTAGGAATATTTGGGAATGGCATGGTTCAATCATTTCTTGATGCCCGAACACTTTCACCGTCAGGTTAGTATATCCATTAATTCCTCATGTAATGATTGACTAACAATAAAAATTTAGGCCTTTTGATTTTAACTCAACTATTGGTGCTTAAATTCTACTGTCAAACTTTCTGACCATTATTTTTTAATTACCACATCTTATTGGTCATATTTGAGAACTTTTCAACTTACTTTCCATCTATAAAGTGTAGAGACGCCCTACCCTTTTCCATGAAATGTAATGGTTTAGTAAATTTTAGGGGTTAAATCCAAGAAAAATACTTTCAAGGGCAAATTGACAAATTATTCATTTCCTTGTCTCTGTTAGTTTTCCAAACAATACTTTGGTATCAATGATTTGTTGTTGTACATATAAGCAGTTCATGCTTTGCATCATCATGGGACTTGAATGTTTTACAGGAGTATGATTAATTTGAAGCATTCATATTTTTGTTCTAAAGAAGTCTTCTAATATTTGTAATTTTCTAGCAACCTGTTTTTGAACTTTGTTAATTGCTTCCAGACATGCGCATCCCTGAAATAGCTTCTGAGATAGCTAGGCAACTCCACAAGTTTCATAAGGTGGCAGTACCAGGTTCTACAGAACCACAATTGTGGAATGATCTATTCAGGTTTCTAGATAAAGGTTACTGATTATTATGTCATGTTTCTATGTTTTTTTTTGTGTTGATAAAAAGTGATTGTCATTTTTTTGGAACTTCTATTAACTTATTTCTGCTGAAGAATCTTGTCGATTTCCCTTTTCTCCATCCTGACAAACAGCATCTGTTGCAGCTGCAGCATTAAAATTTGATGACAGTGAGAAGCAAGCTAGGTATGAATCAATCCCATTCCAAGAAATCCGAGCTGAAATTAGTAAGCTCAAGGTACTATTTTACAAAATTGTTGTCTTGTTGATTATTTTAGGGTTAATTTTTTATCATGAATTTTTGAGGTTTCAACAAACCTATCACTCATTTTTATTTTTAACAAGTACATCACATACTTTTAATTCTTTTAACAAGTTAGCACAATTCCTACATAAAATATTGTTCTACTTAATTTTATACTTTTTTTTTGAAGAATATTACCTGATGCCATAAACTGATTCACATTTTCAGATATTATTTGTGTAAAAGAATAAAACTAAGTAGAATTTGATATAATTTCAGTTTTAGTTGATAAAGTTAATAATAAATGACATATTTGATATTAGAGAATCTGGTGAGGTGTATAAATGCCATATGATACCATGTGAAAATGATACTCTAAAGAATCAATAGAAAATTTAGTTGCGATTTTTCTTCCTGTAATAGATTTGTTACAAAATCTAAACTATGTAATGGATTTGTTAGAAGTGAGAGTCTCTAATAGAGCTTCCAAAGTTTGTGATACATTTAGTAATTAATTTTGTTGTTATTGTGATATAATATTGAACAAAGAGTTTGATTATGTACCTGCAGCGTCTCTGTAACATTTATGATATTGGCTCGCATAACTAACAATCATTCTTCTTGAAAACAGTACATTTATGATATTGACTTACATAACTCATAATATGTCGCTCCTTCACGAGATATGCTAACAGGATCTCACTGCCCTTCTAAATGCACCTGTCGTGTTTGCTCACAACGATTTGCTTTCTGGGAATCTGATGATAAATGACAAAGAAGGTGAATATTGCGTAACTATTTTCTCATTTTCATTCACTGGCTTTGATGTTCTAAATTATGCATTGATATTTTCTATGGGAGCCTCATGCATGATACATGTACATTTTTGGTGTGAAATGTTCCACACTTTCAGGGAGACTCTACTTCATTGACTTTGAATATGGATCATACAGCTATAGAGGCTATGATATTGCAAACCACTTCAATGAGTATGCAGGCTTTGACTGTGATTTCAGCTTGTAGGTTGCTTGCCTTTGTATTCAGTTGTATTTTCTTTTACTGCTTTGCTGAGATTATCTTGATAGAATATTATATTAATTTATGCTACCTCTTTCTTATTGTAAAAGGTACCCAGATAAGGAGGCACAGTACCATTTCTTCAGGAGTTATTTAGAACCACAAAAACCACATAAGGTATGCAAACTTGATGGTAGGATTGGATTTGCCAGAATCGGCAACATACTTGTTGAAAAGATTGAGTTTCATGATTAAGTTTGTTTCTATTAGTGGATATAGTTCGTGAAAAATAGTGTTAAGCATGCCTCATTTATTTGGAAACTGTGCAATGAATGACTAGAAGCTTTGACATTTCATTCTTTTACCATATATTATCATGTATTTCTTCATGCTTTCCTTGTCTGGCATGGTGGTCATCTCTGCTTCTGAAATCTGAAATAGGTTTGTAGGCTTTGTGTTTCCTTACCTTTTTTTTGTTGGTTGTAAAATGATTGGTCAGTTTATTGATTTATAGAATTTCTTCATAAGATTTTGAAGACAGATGTAGCAATAATGTCCTTGTTCAATTTTTTTTTCACATTAAATTGTTTCTTTTTGTTCTGTATTCTATTTCTTACTGGTGAAAAAAATTGAAGAAAAAGAACTGAAAATCCATGCCAGTAATGTGACTTGGAGCATGGGATAACATTTCATTCAAAGTCGTTGCAGAGTTTGCTTAATCGCTATCATAGACAGTACTAATCTAGCATTTTTATAACCTGCCTGAAAATTCAAGAATAACGGCAATTTCGGATAAGGAAAGATCCAGGCGTATCATGATTGCTTCTCAGTTTGGATGAGGACTAGACTATCTTTGCTTTGAGCAGCCCAGCTTAACTGAATTGCAGAACTTTTCTATATGACTTTATTTGCAGTTAGAAATATATGTGTTGCTGCAGGTGCCTGATCATGATCTCGAAGCCCTCTTTGTCGAAACAAATACATTCAGGCTTGCATCCCACATTTACTGGGCTCTGTGGGCTATCATACAGGTACAAACTTTCCAATGAAACAAAACCAAAAATTTTCCTTAGGTCGTGATCTATATGAGAGAGCCCAGACTGACTTTATTCCTCATTTTTCAATGTAACAGGCGAAGGTATCCTCAATTGATTTTGATTACCTCTCATACTTCTTTCTTCGCTATAATGAATATAAGAAACAGAGGGAAGCATGCTTCTCCATCGCACAGGATTACCTCTCTAGGTTGATCAGAAGTTGAATCGATCAAATTTTAAAACGCATTTTGCACAAGCTTGTGCAACCATTCTCTCTCCTTTCAGTCATGGTTAAGGATGGGTGAATCTGGGAGCATATATTATTATTTGCAGGTTACTTGTTCATTTTTATTCTCGTGGAGAGGTCTAGTTTAGTTCTCACGATCATATTCCTTTTATCGCTGAGTTGTAACGATATGTATTTGTAAAAAAAAGATTAAAGCTTGAGAAACTCGAAAGATGATATGTATAGTAGTATGATTATAATACTAAGAGCAGGTAAAGACGATGGAGACGGAAACGAACGCCACCATCTGCTTCCTTCACTGTGTCACGTCCCCTCCTGCTCTCAGATTTGATCTGATCTGATCTGATCCTCCACATAGGCAAACGGACCACAGCAGGATTCAGGTGATCAGCATCCAGTTGCAGCGAGCAAAAGTTGTGGCACTTTCCGTCGTATTCATTCATTCATTATACTCATTCATCCACGAATCAACAAGCTAGCTCTGCATTTCACATGCATGCTCTCTCTTCTCCGTCTCAGTTGCCTCCGTTCCAGGCAATCGCTTGCTTGTTGACACCGCTGCCCCAGCCGCTGATACTGCCCATCCTCTTCCGTGGGCCATCAGAATCTATCGCCACATCTTTCTTAATTAATTAGCTAGTTTCGGAAACCTGTGGCTGCAATATTTCTCTCACGTTGCTGCTGTTTCTTTTATGTAAAAAAGATGGAATCCGTCATCCTAATGGTTTCATACGATCGGTTTTATAATCATCTGTAAAGAGATAAATCAAAAAATTACAATTGATCACGATAGAAAATGACTGCCTTCGTATCATAGTCTCCTAGAGGTGTTCTCGCTTGCATGTTCTTTTTTAAAATAATATATATTACAATATCTTGAGTCAACTATATGTTTATCATCAGCCAATAGGTGGCATTTTTCTTTAAAAAAAAAGAAAAATACAGTTGACTTCAACGATTATTCATCTAGAAGCCTTCATTAATTTTCCTTTTTTTTTAAAAAAATTCATCCTTATTTAAAATGGGGGGAAAATAATTTATCATTTTCCAAGAATTTTGGGTTTTATAATGTTTTGACCAAAATTTCTCAAAGAGGCGTGCTCCACGCGGAACATCCATCCGTGTCTATCTCTGTTTCCTCCAAATGAAGAAAAAGCCTCGTAATTAAGAATTATTAATATTATTATTAATAATAAATAGACCGGTCAGTGGCGATTAACGTGTCGACCAATCTATTAATTAATACCCGAGAAAAATGTCCACCCAATTCTGACTTGGCATCTTCCGATTCTCCAGTCGAATCAGAGGAAGGTGCTTTGATTGGTAACTTGACACCTAATATTTAGCTGTGATTAAATGATGGGATTATGCGCTTAATTAATTGCCCTTTTACACCTAAAACTAATAATAACATTGCCGAGATGCGGTGGCATGCGTGACTAATCATTGAGGCGGACGGCTCACGTGGTCAACTCGGAATCCGGCGGCCGAGTCGACTCAGTGAGGGGTTCAGACTCACTCCATCAATTAATAATTTTCTAAAATATTGATTTTAAAAATATTATTATTATTATTTTATTCAATTTTCCAGGGGTGGGAAATTATTAGCCGGCCTACTTATGAACCGAACCCTGGTTTTCAGGGCTCTAGACAAACCCGTTTATTATTTTAATCATGATGTTCGACATGCCATAATCATGGACACCTATTTATATTTAAATTTACACCATAAAATATATAAAGCAAGAATTAAAATTATTTAATTTTGTTGTATGAGGTAATTTGACAGTAATTAATTAATATTTTTTTAAAAAAAAGAATTTTAAAAACTCTGATAAAAAGGGGAGAATAGAATGGATGATGTCATCGTGGACGAGTTGGGTGAGCCAACTGAGTCGGGGCGGAGGCGTGCTTGACTCGTTCTTCCCTCGACGTTATAAAACGACCACAGTAAGAAAAGAAAACCAGGACTTCCATTTTTGGTTAAAAATCTTCCGGGGAACGTATAAAAATAGGCGGAGAAGAAAGAGGCGACCTTGTTTTGCGATTGCTGTTCTTCCTTTCGTTGTTTTTTTGGTTTTCTGTTTGTTTTGTTTGGGTTTCTTGCAAATTATCGTTTGTTCTCGTCTTTGCAATAATCAAAACCCAAATACCGGTTGATTTGGTTGGGCCTCGAAAATCGATCTCCTTCGGAAAGATTGCAGCTTTGCGTTGTTTAGTTGCTCGTTTCCTCTTCGTTTGCTGTTGCTCCGGCACCCGGATGGAAGCTTGAGCTGGTGTGGGCGAAGAGGGCGGATAAGAAAGGGAGAAACGATGCTCTATTTGAAGCAGCCGCGGGGGAACCTGGAGATGCGTTGGCGGACTGCCTAGTATTGGAAGATTTTGATGCCCAACTGATGCGGCCCGAGCTAGGGGCTCGGGATCCGGACAGGATGGCAACGGAGGGTGGGGAGGAAGGGCGGATCCACGACGAGTCAGCTGACGCCGGTGGATACCTTCAAAGTTTTGAGCTCTACGAGACTCAATCAGTAAGGAAAACTCGCTGACTGGAAATTTATGTTTTTCTTCTTCTTCTTCTCCTTCTATATCTTGCTTGAATGTTAGCTCGAAGTTACTTCTTTGTTCTATTCCTTCTCATAAATTGGGTGCCTAAAGACGCAAGCTTTTGCGTTCTTATTTATTTTCCCTGCAACCTTTCTACTTGATTTTATGGCGTTCAATCACTTCTTTGTTTTGGGATCCTTTGATCTGCAAGTCAACCGTGAGGAATTTACCTGTCATCTCCGTCTAATAAAGGAATTTCCACTTCGTCATAAAAAGAAATCCCAATTTCATGGTCAACTTTTGGTTTCCGTTGTGCAAATAACAACTATTAACTTTGTACGCATATTCCTTCAAGCAATACAATCGTGATTGCTATTCATAATAATTAAATACTTTATTATTTATCATGTTTTCCAAGTTAGCAGGATTAAGATTGTACTGAATCTGTTGTATTATATTTTAGTAATCTTTTCCTTTTCTTTTCCAAGAACACTCGGGTGAATTATTATGGTCTCCTTGATATATATGCATATTGTATACTGCTTTAGTATTTGCTTATTCATTCTCCTTAAGATCCTCTTAGCAAAACTTTTATGTGATTTGGTGTTGTTTGATCCTGCAGAAATTTTACATGATTGGAAGGAGCAAAAGCAGGAATGTCTCGAGAGTGTTGAAAATTGATAGGTCAGAACCTTCAGAACTTAATATAGATGAGGACTCTACCACATACTCAGAAGATGAATGTAAAGAACTGCTGAATCGGATACATGAGGGAAACAAGTCCACTGGTGGACTAAAGTTTGTAACAAATTGTTATGGCATTGTTGGTTAGTGCATTCTCAGTTGCTTCTTGTCTTATGTCATAATTGATTATTTACACTAAGTATAAAAGAATTTTTTTTGTATCAGGATTTGTTAAATTTTTGGGCCCTTACTATATGCTGCTTATCACGGAGAGAAGGGAGATTGGAGCTATTTTTGGCCACACAATTTATGCTGTTGCAAAGAGTGAAATTATCACACTTCCAAATTCTACTGTCCAGTCTAATATGACAGTTTCCAGGGACGAGTACAGGTTTTTTTTGACTTTCTACACTACATCTGTATCAAATGTTTAATGCATATATTGTTTAGGCTCGAGACATGTTCTTTATTGCCTGAAAAGCTCATTGGTTATGTATATGTGAATGGAAATTACATGTTAAGCTTCACTCTATAAGATTCTTTTGGTACTTCAAATTTCTAAATTTTAATGTTTTCTTTGATTGAAAGTATATATATGCCCTTTGGGGGAAGCACAACAGCAACTATCTCAATCTCAACAATGCTACCAAATGAATTTCATTTTATCTGGAATCATCTTCTTAAAAGGATGTGTTTTTTTTTTAAAAAAAGAACACTAAAGGTCCCTTTCTGTGATTAGAGTAACTCATGCAATTACTTTCTGTTATCGTTGTTTAATCTGGTTACAAATACTTATATATTTCAAGTCTTTGTTTGGATTTGAGATTAGATAGCCAACTTCATGTTCCAGAAATGTCCATGCACTCTTGATTTTCTATCTGATGACCGTGTACATGTTAATATATCTTTTAGTATGGCTTTTTAGTCTGTCACGTTGTATTTGACCTTGGCAAAGCTTTATTCGGACTGAAAACATATTTGGTCGGAATATTTTCACAGGTACAGGAAGCTCTTTCGTACAGTAGATCTTACGAAAGATTTCTTTTTTAGCTATTCGTACCATATCATGCAAAGCTTACAGAAGAATATATGCAAGAGTCATACAGGGCAGATGATATATGAAACTTTGTTTATTTGGAATGAGTTCTTGACTCGCGACATCCATAATCGTGTCAAAAGTACTCTATGGACAGTTGATTTGGTGTATGGTTTTTTTAAGCAGGTATGAATATTTTAGAATATTTAATTGTTCAACCTTTTGATGATTTCTTTTCCACAATTATTTTTGAACATACCAATGGACAGGAATATGAATAACCTAATTTGGTCATTTGGATTGGCTGGGCTAATAAATCCTTTGTTTACTGTAGCTGATTGCTAAATTCCATAAATTGTGTGTGTAATTAAATTGTATCCTTGCCCTTGATCATTATATGTTAACATAATTGAAAATTAATGTTACACTGTCTTAGTAATAATGACTTATTACCAGTTAGGAAACTACAATAGGCATAAGTTTGGAAGAATCAAGGATGCAAAATACATGAAGGTTCTGGCTAGATTTCCAGGGAATTTGGTGACTGTTTGAGTTTGTCTGCATCTGACAACTCATTCAATACATTAGAATAATGATAATTCTCATAGAGGTTATTTATCCAAAAAATAAGGCTAGATAATATAAAATCATGCCAAGTACAATCAGTTCACCAAATTTACTATTTCCTATGAATAATATAGAATTTGGCATGCATGTCCTAGATGATCAATATTTCATTCAGTGGTGTTTGCTAAATTCCTGATTCATTTTGTACAGGATATATAATCAACAGGTTCCTTAGGTAACTCATATAAACTAAGAAAGTGCTTCTACAAAAGCAGCATTACAATGAGGCAGAAACAGATATTAAAAGAAACACCTTGAAACCCAGTCTTTTAGTTTATTGCACGTGTCTTCATAACCTATATTTCATATTAAAAAATCTTAATTTAGTTCTGGTTTTTTATTGTAACTTGCATTTCAATAACCGATAAAATTTAGTCGTAAAATTTGCTTGAACTTTTAGATAGAGAACCTTGTAATGACAAGAGGAAAATAAATTTAATAACAATAACAACAACTAAGTCTTTATCCCACTACGTGGGGTCGGTTATATGAATCTTCTTATGCTATTGGGCTTGATCCCCTATTATATCATCATTTATATTTAAAGAAATTTTATCATGTGTTATTGTTGCTGATCAAGTCATTTTTAGCCTACTTCTTCCTTTATTAATGTGCGTATTTGTCATGGTTTTACATTGCCTAACTAGACCATTTATTGGACGCATAAGTACATGCCGATACCATTTTAAATGTGTCTCTCAAAGTAGGAATAGAATAAAAGCAAATTAAAGCAGGAACACTTAACCAAAGTGCAGATTGGTAAATATTGATCCTATCATGTGAGTAAATGGTCAAGGTGACATAACATGTAAATGATGAATTTGAAAAAGCTATGCACACATTGGAACAGGGGACCAATATATAAACCCTTAGTTTCATTAACATGTTTTATTGGATATAAAGCATAAGCCTCATAGGATTACGAAAATGCTCATGCACATTACTATCTTTGTTAGAGGTTTCATGTTACTCTTTATCTGATGACAAATCTGTTGTTTTTCCATTCAAACATGCAGGAAATTTTGGTTATTAACATACCATGAGGAAGTTTAATGATCATAAATGCTGATTTACTGAGTGCAAGCATATTGTAATTCATCATTATGCTGTTCCATATCATATTATTCTACTTCCTTTGGATATCATCACTTGTTTCTTTTATGAAATACCTCAGTGAAAAAAAGATAAATAATAGCTTTATCCTTGTTAATTCAGGTGAAACTTGCAATTTATGGAGAAGATGTTTGGTTGACTCTCATTGCTAGGCGCTCACGACACTTTGCCGGGACTAGGTTGTTATGCTCTTGCTGCCTTTCTTTTGTCGTGTATATATTTCATTTCTGTCTACTGACTGTGTTTAATACTTTCCATCTCGTACTTTCTTCTTGCCTTCTTGTTAATTCTGAAAACACCATTGTTCTTTGGATTAGATACCTTAAGAGAGGTTTGAATTTCGATGGGCATGTAGCAAATGATGTCGAGACAGAACAAATTGTCTTTAAAGACGTTCCTGGAGAAATTCCAAAGTGTGTTAGTTCTGTGGTTCAGAATAGGGGTTCAATACCTCTTTTTTGGTCTCAAGAAACCTCAAAACTTAATCTGAAGCCTGATATAATATGTAAGTTTTAAATGTTGCCAACACTCTCTCTCTCTAGGAAACTGGTGGGAAAGCCTGTCAGCTTGACAAATATTTGATATTTGCTTAAAAAGTAAATATCTACCTTTTTCCTTGAACAGTGAAAAAGGAAAAGGATTATCATGCTACTCGGCTTCATTTTGAGAATCTCAGCAAAAGATATGGAAATCCTATTATCATATTGAACTTAATAAAGGTATGCCTTTTAAGGCTTTTCCTTCTTTTTGTTTTTTTTGCATAAAGCATTTTGTAATCCATTTTATATCATTATTTACCCTTTATTCGATTGGATTAATAACCAATAAGATTTTGCCACCCTTATTCATAGTTTTTGTTATTTTAATAGTCAGCAGAGAAGAAACCTCGGGAATCTATTTTACGTTCAGAATTTGCTGATGCAATTGAATTTATCAACAAAAATATACCTGAAGAATGTATTTTAAAATACTTGCATTGGGATCTTCATAAGCAAACTCGAAGGTATTATACTCTCTTTGAATCGAGGATATTTGTTTCTTCACTAGTGCTAGAAAAGTTATAATTATTGCCTCCCATAATTTTAATTTAATTCGGTTCTGTTACAGCAAAGCTAAAAATGTGCTTACATTATTGGGAAAAGTAGCGGTACGGACCTTAAAGTTGACAGGATTCTTTTATTGTGAAATGATACCAAGTTTGAGGAATGAGGGTGATGTAAGGTGGCCCAACTTTGTGTAAGTATATTTTGGTGTGCATTCTTGTGTTTGTATTTTTCAAATTTAATTAAAACATAAATGAGGTATCAGTTTTTTTTGTGTGACTTACTGAAGTTTTTTCTTTCCAGATTGATGTTATGGTTCTGAATACAGTTTGTATATTTTTTTATGCAATAATAATGATTTTGTGAAATTATACTTATCCAATTTTCTCATCATTATACAAAGATAATGGTATGTCTATGCAGTGTTATCATTAATACAACTTCAAGATCAAAAGGTCATGCTAGTCCTGACTATTTGGTGTTGGCTCTGTGAATCTTTTTTCTCCATTGAATTCTATGCAAGAGTAATAGAATATATGACTACATTAACTAGAGTTTGGTCTCTCTATCCCTTAGAGAATCAACTCTTAATTATTCAACTTGTGATTTTATTGGGGATCTTCAATGTACCCATCTCATCATGACCATGGTATTAAATGATGTCTGTAGGTGTTATGCTAGGTTGACTATATGCCACATATGTTGTATGCTGAGCCATATGAGATCAATATTGAACTATATTAAAAAATATATTTATATAGATAAAAATGACTGACATATATCCGACAAAGTATTTTTAGCCAATCCATCCTAGTCATTATTTGACATAGAAAAAATACATGCCAATCATACAATGAAACACATAATATAACAATGTAGAGTATATTATGTTAGCATATAAATGTCCAAAGTGTTTCTCACTTGCAAGCCAACTATTGAAGTTAACATTTGCAACTTGCTTGCTAGCACATCGAAAACTTAGTTTAGTATTTTGCAATGACAAAAACTAGTAAGTCATCTAAATGAATCAAATTAGGGCTTTCCTTTCCAACCTAAACTGGTTCAATTTCAAAGGAACCAAACTAGTAGCTTCGAATTTGCTCCTTGTTTTTTTGTATGTTATACATCCATTTTATGTATGTATAAAACTTATGTGTTGTTTTGTCCCAGCATTCATACCTCATAATATAGTCTGTTATTGATATTGATGTTAGTTCTATTGAACTAAATTCACACAATGTGATTGAGATCAAGATTGAGGTAAGTGTTTTTATAGTTATAATGTAGCTTATGGAAACCGCCGCCTGAAAACTTTCTAGCGTGGAGGTTTTGCCCAAATTTTGGGATTGTTTTGGATCATCATTTTGTTGCCTCTGGATTGCATGTAGGTTTTATATACAGATTATGATGTATAATATCCAAGGATTCATATGAACTGACTCAAAGTACATAACTATGTGACTATGTGTATCTGTCTACTTATTGGACCATTATATCTTACTTTCAGTAGCAAATATCACTTCATTCACTGAACTATTTAATATCTTTCATTATTTACTGTTTCCTAATTATGTTTTAAATTTCAGGATGGATGATGGTAATAATCATTCTCCTAGTAATAGCAGTAACACCACTGACACAGATGAAGTCGATATGATAGAAGATGGATCCCGAGAAGATAATTCTGATACATCAGGATATGAGATAGCAAAGATTGAGGATCACAGTGTCGGACATTGCTTGATAAAATCACTCAGGTGTCAAAAAGGTGTCCTGAGAACAAACTGCATTGATTGTTTAGATCGTACAAATGTTGCTCAATATGCCTATGGTTTAGCTGCACTAGGGCACCAGCTTCATGCATTAAATTTAGCCCATCTTCCAAGCATTCATCTTGATGCCACCTTGGCTGATGATTTGATGACCTACTATGAGACAATGGGGGACACACTTTCTCTGCAATATGGCGGTTCTGCTGCTCACAATAAGGTATCACTTCCTGGAATAGAATTTAGATTAAGTTTGTCAAGCATCACATGTTTGTATGCATGCTATGCCTGCTTCTTTTTATTGTTTCCTATCAACTTTAATTACAATCATTTATCATGAACAATTATATTACTTTGATTGCCACTTTTAAATACAATGGTTTGGACCTTGAAACAAATATAATGTTTCCATTCCTGCGATTGGGTAAAAGGATTGATGGGAGGTCATTGCTTACGTTGCATATGTTCTATTTATATGGATGATTGAAATTAATAATTCTTGATGCTGTTTTAGTCCTTCATTAATTCTATTGTAGATTTAACAGAACATATGGACATATTTTCCTTTTAACTACATGGATCTAAAGATTACTTGTTTTGGGATAAAATGTTTTCATGTTTAACACTTGATAGATTTTCTCTGAAAGAAGAGGTCAATGGAAAGCAGCAACCCAGTCCCAAGAGTTCTTTAGAACACTCCAAAGATATTACAGTAATGCCTATATGGATGTTGAAAAGCAAGCTGCAATAGACCTGTATGTGTAAAGATTTCCATGTGTTTCCCAATGCTTTGCATATTTTATGAAAGAAGTTACAGTTTTATGCACATTGAAACTGTGCAAAGCTTCTTCTTCGAGACTGATACTTTTACATTCTACAGATTTCTGGGACACTTCCAACCTCAACTGGACAAACCAGCCATTTGGGAGTTTAATTCCTTTCAGCATTGTGTTGGGAAGATGGGTCATGCTTTTACTGATGAAAATTCAAGGTATTACCCTGTCTGCTTGCCTTCACCTAAATAAGATTATCAAGCTTTTTTGTTTACTGGTATCCTTCTTTTCTACAATTTGTTAGTTTAGGCATGCTTCTATGCATGATCTATTGACTGTATTTGGATACCATTTTTAATATCCTTTTCTTCCACTAATTATGTCATTACTGTGAAAATAATCGTGACTATTTTTTATTATTTTTTGGTAAAGAAAAATTACTTGGCATATTCTTTTCTTTATTGTTAAAAGAAAATGTTTTTTTCCTGGGAAAACAAATGCTTTAATTCCTGTTTTTCATGGACAATTTTGTTCTTTACGTTGCATATTTGTGGCAATCTATCTAAGAAAATCTTTGATTGTCTCTCCCAAGTCCCCACACTGTTCCTAACACGTAGATGACTTACTAATTTGAGTTTTTTTATGAGGGAATTTAAGAATTCTATACTAGTCTGCTATATTCTTCAGTTATATTTTATCATGGTTAATTCTATATTTTTTGCAGGTCATTTATCAAAAGATCTATATCAGATGGGAATATACTCCATGAAAGTTATGACCCTCTATCACGATCTAGTTTTATCCACAGAGATCTTTCATACTCAGCACCATCTGGAACATTACATACACAGCATTCCAAGCGCATGTCCGATTCAAATTTAACAGCAGAAATTTCAAAATGTGAAACTAATGTAGCAGAGTTGAGGTTGGCCATTCAATTTTGACATGTCCAATTAATTAATTTTATCTTTATGATTTCAGTCATTAAATGGTTGGAATTTGTTATTTTTGAAAAGGTTGCAAATTTCTGTTGATGTAGTTTCTCCCTGTGACCTTGAATTTAATGGCAGTTCTGTTCAAACTTGATATATATAAGTATCCTAAAAGTACCCATTTATTGCACTAAACTCACTTTCTGTTGATCTCATGACTATAGATAATGGTTGTTATACATTTGATTTGTCGCTAGCGATACTCTATGTTTCCTTGCTATAGTTCGCATGAGAAGAAAATGCAACTACTTTTTTCAATTGTTTCACAATGCTAATTTAATTTTGTTTCGCTTTGTAGGAAAACTCCCACGATGTCTGAAGACCAGCTTTTTGAAGATAGCGGATCTACTTACTTGTATAAAGATTGGCATTCAAATTTTCTGAACCTTGATTCTCTTTTATCAAGTAGTAATTCTGGGGAGGAAGAAATAAACGACAGGTAATCCATGACTTGTATCGATACAAATTAAGATGTTTTAAGTTCTGCAGCCAAATCTTGTGCATCTTTTTGGATAGATTGCTGCATGCCTTTCTCATTTTCTTCTCCTAGAGAAATCCATGAAAAAGTTTGTGTAGTACTTCAAAAGCATGGGGTGAATGTATAGACCTGCTAGCTAGTTTGTGTGGTCCATTCATCATAACTGAAAATCCTGAAAAAAGTAGATGTAACTTATTCATAGAATATTGTTCTTTTTATTAGTAAAATCGTAAAGAAAAATTATTATTCATTGACAGAAGTTAGAAGCAAATTTAGCAACTCAGGAATGTTGATTTTAACCTGTGAGTAAATGTAACTAGAAGGCAAGTCTTTGTCAGTTTCAAAATATTGATTCAATGAAAAAGGACATGATGAAATAGTTCAATAATGTAAAAAGAAAATTAAAAAGAAAGCCACAACAAGGTGGTCTAGTATGGAAAGAAGCAGCAAAAGAACTTGGTGAAAGAGATGCAGTACTAAGATTAGGAGATAATTACAAGAGTAATGTGCCTGAAAACACATCAACTATTATTTTAATATAGGAAATAAATAATTGTAACTATGTATATAACTATGATCCTGGCTGCAAGTTGCAATTAGAATGTTTGCTAGTCAATTTTGGAAGTATTGGTTTTAGTTAAATTATACGAACAACAGTGAACCTAGAGTTGCTTTTGAGATCTCAAGTATTTGATCTAAGTTTCTTTTATGTTTTCAGGGCCTTGACAATGATTTCTCAATTTGAGGGTCATCCTACCAAGAATATTTCTAATGTGAAAGCTAATGAGCCAACCCCAGTTCCCATAAATGGTGGGTTTGTCATAAAGGTAAAAGTTCCTACAAACTGCAAGAATTTTTCCAATTATGTAGCTTGGGAAGTCTGGTCACGAGAATGATTAGAAGTGGTGAATTTTTAAGAGATACTGAATTGACTTGTTAGTTTTGATTTAATCTCTATGGACACGAGACAATCTGCAGTTCTTTTCAATTGAATAAAATCCATGGATTCTTTTGCATGCTTATCTAGCTCCTAACTACATTGAGAAATTAGATAGTATGATTAATCATTAGGCTTGAGACTTTGTTATGTTAACCTTGCGTTTTAACTGTCGCGTTATCTTACATTGTTTTGTTCGTTTTTAGGGAGGTAACCTAATCAAAATACCACAGCCTTATGACAACCTCCAAACAGCTAATACTCAGCGAACTTCTGACAAGTTTGAGGATTGGGTTAAGCATGGAGAGACTTTATGCCATTGATACCAATGCACTTATAATGTTCCATTTCAGTCGATACTGATCTACGGCAAGAAGACATTGCATTTGGAATAAGTTTGCAAATACCCTGAATGACAGTGTGAGATTGGGCGAATAAACAATTGATGTAGTGCTGCTATGCTGATGGTTTGAAGTATATACATATACTTTGTTTGAGAGGCCAAGTCTATCATATGATGGCCAGCCACTGTCAATGTACATATCAGTATAATACCCCTTGGTCTGATGAGCTTCACACTACAGCAACTATTCTTTTTTTTTCTTTTTCAGTTTCAGTTTTGGTTGTTTATGATCTGTATATACATGTAAAATGGCATAACATGAACAGTCGAGATCTTTCTTTTATTTAAAAAAATTGTTTTCCTGGCTTAGACTGAAGAGATTTGTATGAGCTGAAAGTAATTG
>JBBMKF010000007.1:399931-410069 GCA_037834155.1 Curcuma caesia | reverse complement strand
TTAAACCGATTAATAAACTTATTTTAATATTTTTTATTTTTTAATATATATATTGATATATTCAAAGTTGGGCCCTAATTAAAATGGGGCCCTAGGCATAGGCTTTAGTGGCCTATGCCTAGAGCCGGCCCTGCCGACCTC
Organism: Curcuma caesia; assembly: GCA_037834155.1. NCBI lineage: Eukaryota > Viridiplantae > Streptophyta > Magnoliopsida > Zingiberales > Zingiberaceae > Curcuma > Curcuma caesia. The sequence continues at coordinate 409,928 of JBBMKF010000007.1, read as the reverse complement.
CAAAGGCCGTTCTTTTCCTCTTTGCTTTATAAGAAATAAAAGAAAATTTTGATTTTTAGCGCCAATGCCGCGGTTCCCACTGGAGGCGTCAGGTAAGTTGTTGGGGGTTGAAATTGCAACCCAAGTCGGGGAGAAAAAGAGTTGTATGATAAGGTTGCGACGTTGGAGAAAATTTTAAAGGTGTACTGTCGCATTTGCATTTTCGCATTTTTTATTTCTCAATCGTAGTTTTCATTTTCTATATAAAATAATATTTTATTATTTTTTATTTTTTTATAAAATAATTTCTTGTTTTTTAAGAATGAAATTGAAAAACACAAAATAAACAGTAATTTGTAGAAAATATATAAAAAAAAAAGAAAACGAAAAACGCCCCTTAACCTTTAAGTTATAATTTTATTGAATAATTTTAATAAAATTTAAGAAAAATATTTTATAAAATAATATTTTATGTACAGTTAGTTTAATATTTTAGAAAAATCCGGCGTCCCAATTGCTATAAATCAACCCTTCCCCGGTCGATCCCCATTTCGAGTTCTCGTGTTCCGAAAGGTTTTCGATCGTTAGCTTCTCCTCTCCTCGTCTTCTTCTTCTATCCTCTACCGAGCAAACCTCGTAACCCTACCGAGCTGAACTCCAGCAAGAGACTCGAGGCGGCTTTCTGTTCCTTCTCTGCAGCTAATAGCGTAAACGAGCCTGAAGAGAGTCGCGGCCGGCTCCGTCTTTCCGTCTTACAGTGTGCCGCCATGAGCTTCGACTTGGTGCTGAAGCCATGCTGCAGTGGCTGCGGCTCGACGTCCGACCTCTACGGGAGCGGCTGCAAGCACACCACGCTGTGTCTTTCATGCGGCAAGAGCATGGTGGCCAATCGCGGCCGCTGCCATCAGTGCGGCACCTTTATCACCAAATTGATCCGGGTGTGGGCTTGATCCGTGTTAGAACCTACGTTTTTGTTCGGATTCTCTCGGGTTTCCCCGAGTACGAAGATTAGGGTTTTTGAATGGATTCCTGTCTAGTTTCCCTCATACTTTATGTTTGTTTGGTAAAAAAACAAAAACAAAAGGAAACTCGAAGCATGCCTTGGTGTTTAGGTTTAGTACCTTTACAATTAACAACGGCTGAAAATTCATTCGTTCAGTAGTTAAGAGAAAAATGATGTCACTAATCCATGACTAGATCTGCCTTCTATATCTCGTCCTTTATTTATTTGGCATTCCTTACAAAATTTGCCAATATTCTTATTGAGTCTTATGTATTAGCCATCATGTATCATCTAGGTATCAGCAACTGTATATTTTCTGGATGAACTCCTTAGGAAATGATTGAGTGTTTTCTGATTATAATTTTACATTGGTTGATTGCTTAGTCCTTTATTTAATTGTAACTTTTCGTTTCATCTTATGCTTAGGAGTACAATGTACGGGCAAGTGCCAGCACAGATAAGGCTTTCTATATTGGAAGGTATGTCTCCGGCTTGCCTCCATTTTCAAAGAATAGTGCAGAAAATAGGTGGTCTCTCCACAAAGAAGGTCTTCAGGGACGTCAACTAACTGACACGTTGCGGGTATGTCTATTCATCACCATGCTTTTCTAACTACTTGGCCTGTTTATTTTTTTTTATCTTGCTGTGCTTGAAAAATGTTCACATCTGTTGCTTGTTGGAGAACATAAGACAGTCATGGTTAAGTAGCCAAAGTGTCAATTCTTATTGTCTTGGATCCTTGGTCCTAGCTTGTTTTCTTTGGTTATCATCTCTTAGTCAAAATAATTTTCAAAATTTAAGATTTTGTATGTCAATAGGATTGATTTCAGTGCCTTATATGCATGTGTACCGAGTCTTCATCTAAGTGTATTACAACCTGACAAAATGTATATATATATATATACACACACACACACACACACAGTCAGCAATATAGTTTTCTTTTAAAAAAATCTAATGCTTTTAATATATTAGAGACAAAGAACTGCTCGCAGCCTTGGATTTTGTAGGTTACATCAATTAAGGTTGAAAAACTGGAAAACCACATATTCTGCTATCCCTATTTGTTGACTATACTACTCGATCAGTTTGGTTAAGCATGAATCTGTATGTATATACTTGATTCCACTAAATAGTCATGAAGGTGCTGCACCAACATTTCCGGAGAGTGCATAAAGGCATGCTACCTGAGTAGTGGAGCACAATTCATGAGAACAAAAATATGTAGTTCTGTGTCTTATTGATCAAAACCAAATTTTCTTTACATGAAGTTCTGTGTCTTTTGTCTTCATTTCTCTACATTTCACCTCCAGCTAACATGAGTCCTCTTACATATAGTAAATCGAAACTCCCATCTCCTCTCCCTTTTCCATTCTAATCCAGAGAAAGTCATTTTTCTATTAGTGATAGACTATTGTTTCCCTTTTTTGCTTGAGTAGTTGGTCTAATCCTATGTGGACCAGATTCAAACCCACATTATCTCTCATGTACGGTTTGCTTAGCTTTGTTCTTTTATCTCCTTTGTTTTTTGTTGTGGGATTTCATGGCTTGAGCAAAGATACTAAAAACAAGTAGCATAGATCTCATGCAGTCAGTACCTGCTTTGAGTCAATTATCTATCTCATTCTTTTAGTAGATTGTGACAATTTTCTTACTTTGTCAAATTATGTGGTTGTCTATCTATCTACCCTCAAATCGTAAATCGATACTACTATGCATCTGTGCTGGTCAACTGCATCCAACAATTGAGATTTCTCCCTTTAAATAACTTTCTGGTTTGGAGCAATATGTATAATACAGTGAAAAAACTATATGACTTGCATAAACATTAGTGATAGTGTGATTATTTGATGACATCTATTGTAAGATAATGTCATATGAGTAGTTGAGATATTATCATGTCTGTCTTGGATCGCTTATGCTATGTTTACCCTGAAGAGTGGATGGAGGGAAAAAAAATCAATAGTGGAGAAAAATCCTCAAAGCTATGGATCAATCGTATTGGGAAGGAAAGCAGAAGAAAAGAAAGGGAAAGGGAAAGGAAATGATGGGGGGAAAATTCACTTGGAAAGAGAAGGGAAAGGATCCACAGCCAACTCAGGCTACCGCAGCCTCCTGCTGTGAGGGTGTGGCCAAGCTTGATAGTTGTGAGCTCGTGGAGGCCTCGCATCCACACGGCCAAGCTTGGTATCCCTGGCTCTCCACAAGGCGGTGGCGGCCTTGCGGAGGCTAGGCCTAGCCAATGAGAACCAACAGTCTTGCTTGGCATCGTGGATGGATGGAGAATAGTTGGAATTGCTAGAGTTGTGAGAGCAAGGAAGGAAAATTGGTTCTGGGTTGATGAAAAATAAGAGAAAAATTGATTCACTATGAATTTGGAATCCATCCTTTCTTTGATTTTACATCAAGTAAAAGGGGGAAAGTGTCTCAATTCTTGTATAATTTAACCTTTCCTTTGTTCATCCTTAGGAGTAAACAAGGCATTAGTTCTTCCGTGTGTTGTGAAAGAAGTCTCTGAATTAGATTCTAGTGTGCACACTACATCTTTAAGTTTTTCTAAATTTGGATAGTTGTAATATCTATGGTAACTTTTTGCCTTATTCCTACGGTGTGTCTATTCCTATCTTGATGTATGGGACTTCACTATAATGGTGCAGGAGAAGTACAAGAACAAACCATGGATATTGGAAGATGAAACTGGCCAGCATCAGTTTCAGGGTCAATTGGAGGGTTCACAATCCTCAACTGCTACTTATTATCTGTTAATGATGCATGGAAAGGAGTTTCTTGCTTTTCCAGCTGGTTCCTGGTATGAATTGGTCTCTAGGACGAAAATATATTTTTATTCCCTTTGATTCTCGATTGTTGTTTCTCTGTTGCTATTTCTCTTTTTTTTTACTTGTTTTGGAAGTTAATTAACATCACATTGCTGGTCTGCCCTTGTCTCTTAAAATTGCATTCATTCCATATCAAGTATGCATTCAAGATGAATTCCTAGAACATGCTTGGTGATTTCTACTCAGAGCTTACGGGGACTCTATGTGTATCTATAGGTACAATTTTACCAAGATTGCACAATACAAACAATTGACTTTGGAAGAGGCTGAAGAGAAAATGAACAAAAGGAGGCATAATGCAACTGGATATGAGAGGTGGATGATGAAGGCAGCAACTAATGGTGCTGCTGCTTTTGGTGAATTGAAGAAGAATGAAGGTGTCACCAAAGCTGAGGCTGATGGAAGCAATAAAGCAAAGAAAGGGAAGAGCAATGATGAAGGAGATCACTCTGACAAGGGTGAAGAAGATGAGGAAGAAGAGGAGGCAAGAAAGAATAGGCTCGGACTTAGCAAAAAGGGTGTTGATGATGATGAAGAAGGTGGTAAAGGAGGTGATTTTGATCTAGATGATGATGACATCGAAAAAGGTGGGTCATAGTACTGTGATGTCTGATTAGTTTTGTTGCTTCTGATTTTAGTACATGCTGTTTTGTGCTTGCAGATTTATTAAGTTGAGAAGATATCATAGTTGGTTGTTTGGGTTAAATGATTTTAAATTGTTTTATACCCTCTCTTGGCATTTTCTTTCTTGTGGTTGCACTATATATGCATCACATCATGATAAAGAATATAATTCTATGCTAGATCTAACAAAACAAAACAAGGTGAGGGCACTTATATTTTTATTTGTGATAAAGAAATTCTTGGACTAAGTTTGTCCAGGCAAGACTCTTATTGTTTCATTCCACATACTTTCTTTGTCATTTAATAATTGTATAGGTTATATTGAGTTCTCATTTCTTTGCCTTAAATCCAACATGAATCAGTATGGCTTCTTTGCATTTTCTTTAATGCGTTTGAAACTTCATCAAGTGGCAAGTCTTTCATAGCTGGTAATCCTTTCATTACCTGGAAATGATTGGTTTCCAGTGACACTTTTAACTCACGTTGAGGATCAATGTTTTTGCTATTTCTCGGTTTAGTTTCTTTCATTGATGATTTCTCATTTCCATTGTTTCAGTATATGCTGATTGTCACACATTTAAATTTGCTTGAGTTTATTAAAATAGATGTCTATTGATGCCTGTTAGTTTCACTCAATAATTTTGGATTTTCTATAAACAGTCCTTCCTAAAGTTAGTGATGATGATTTTGGTACATGTGTTGGTGCATTTATTCATGGATCATATTAATTTTGTATCTTTAGGTGATGACTGGGAACATGAAGAGACCTTCACAGATGATGATGAAGCTGTCGGTAATGATCCAGAGGAAAGAGAAGATTTAGCCCCTGAGATTCCTGCTCCACCTGAAATTAAGCAGGTATATATTATATAAAATGTTTGAAAATGAGAATTTGTGGGCTTTTGGTTAGCATATGCAGGTTGGTTGCATTAGATTTTATGGTCTTTGATCTACTATGCATTGTTTGCATAGACTATTGGATTCTTTTTTACGTATCTTTGAATGTCTTAAAATTGCTAGCTGAGAATATTTGATAGACTACATTTCACTTTGTAAACTTATTTCCTTGTGATTCTGTAGCTAATAACTGCCTCTCATAATGAGAGTCCATATATGTTGTCTGTGTTTTTTATTGATGAGATATTTTGCTGCTTTTGTGCATGAATTACCATTCTACGTGAAGTCTTGCTGCCTTAATGATTTGGATTTGTTAATTTATTTTAATCCTTGTTGTATGTATTCTTTGTTTGCTTGACACTATCATAAATCACCATTCAACAGGACATCATGTTGTACTCATGATGTTGGTCGAATTTTCATTTCAGTTAAATTAGGTCAAATAATCTTCAGCAATAATCAAAAGGACGCCCTTTATTTTCATTATCGTCAAAAGGGTGTTCCATTTTATATATATCAAAAGGGCGCCTCATCATATTTTTCATCTTGAAAATGTCATTGTTTCAACATTGTTGCAATAGTTTTGCCGAAACTTCTATAACATAGAGAAAAATTACTTCAACTTGGTCAAAATAATTACTACACATGGAGAACTGTTATATCAAATTATTGTTTTTCAACTTGGTCAAAATTACTCAAGTTTAATTAAAATCGCTTCATTGTTGTAGCAGGATCATAGTTGTTATAACAACGTTGAAATAACGATATTTTTATATGAAAAATAGGATGGGGTGTCCTTTTGATATATATGTATGTATGTGTGTGTATAATGGGACACCCTTTTGATTTTTAGCCAATAATCTTTATTGTATTTCCTTGGTGCTCACACATATGTACATAAAATAGTGGGTAGTTGGTAATTTTTGCTTGTTTCGTATAGTTAAGAAGCTCTAACTCCTTTCTCATAAAGCTCCTATTTGTTGATGGTGTTCTACGAAATTCTCAGGAAAATTACACTGGTTTATTGTTTGGAATGTTCTTAGGATGAGGAGGATGAAGATGAAGAAGATGGTGGACTGAGTAAATCAGGGAAGGAATTAAAGAAACTGCTTGGAAAAGCTGCTGGATTAAATGAATCTGAGGGTGAGGAGGAGGAAGAAGAAGATGATGTAAGCACAGATTTCTTTATCCACTTGCATTTTTGTATACAAGCACATGTATATTGCCTACACTTTTCATGCCATACTACAATTGTTTTTACATGTCTTGCTAACTGATTTGCATGATATATTATTTTAAGCACATTTATGCACCTACTTGTGTGTCATTTATATAACTTAACAGCCACGTAGATGAGATAATTGATTCGAAAACTTGATAGGTTGAACTATTGAACTTCTCGCTAATATTAAGTTTATAGTAGTTCACTCGTTTGTAATCTCCTTTATTATCTCATAACTATGAACTTCATTGAGCGTGAAAATCTCCCCCAGTTAATGGTTTACATCATGCTTAAGATCTAAAGGGCAACACAACTCGAAATGCTTAATTAGCAATATATGAGGTTCATTAATGCGTTCGCCATCAGACAAGAAACCTTTCCACACTCTTTGTCATGGTTAAGCTTGATTTAACACCATTTGTAACAAACTATCCAGATGAGAGAAATTAATTTATTAACTTCATGAGGCCCAACCATTGATCCAAAATGTTGAAGTCCCAGTTAGTAGTAGTTTTACTCATTTAAACTTATAAGCTCTCTTTGCAAGTGTAGACTAGGTCCTCATAATCTGTCACTTGAGACTCAATCGTCATCACTACCTAAATCCAATTATAACTCAGAACTATCTATATAATTGGCATCATGTGAGCTTTAAAGTGGTGCCTTCATAAAAATAGCCAATTCCAACTCTTCGCCATTTCTCTAATACTTATGCACCATTATCATGATCAAAATTAATAGGAGGAACGGACCAAATAACTTTGTTGGGGCCAGCTGCACGCAAAATGAATTCATCTTTGTAAAGCCTTGGTCCAGCACACAACTCCATGTGGGAGTAAATATGGTGTCAAATTCATATTAACTGTTTTGCATCCAAAAGATATATTCCACCAAACTACCTTAGTTTTCTTGAAAATATTGAAATATTGAATAAACTTGAGAAAGGCTTAAAACTAAATAAACTCTTGCTATTCGTGAGTCGTTACTGGAATACATATATCGATTTCCTATACCATCCAGCTGATTGTTTATTTCCAGATTAAGCTCTTCCAGGACTTCATAAGTTCTCACATACTTCACCTTTTCTCATTTTTGAAAGAAATGCTGTCTTTTTATGGTGATCGTCCTCTATTGGGTACATACTTGCTCCTTGAATCAGACTGTTATTAACCAACATTTTTGTTGATTCAAATATGAGAATCTATTTATCTAGTTATTCTGTCAAATACTAGGAGGAAATGCAAGATATTTGTCAACTTTGATTTACTATTAATGTAGTAGATTATTGTCATTGAACTGGGACTATCCTATTGTTCAGGACTCTTAACTCTTGTGATCATCTTTCATTTCTAGGATGATGAAATTGGCATGTCCCCTGTGTTAGCACCAAAACATAAAGATACTCCTAAGGATGAACCAGCAGTAAGTACTCCCTCCAGGGCAACACCTCCCCCAGTATCTGGGCGGCCCACTCCATCTGCATCAAAATCATCAAAAGCAAAGAGGAAACCTGGTAGTGACGAGAAGAGTAGTAGTAATAGTAATCCTGTGCCTGCAAAGAAGGTGAAGACGGAAAATGTATGTATCTCCTTGCATTCTTGTTAGTTTTCTCGTGCATTTGTCGTTACCAATTATACGATTCCTCTTTTTCAGTCAATTGTTAAAGATGAGCCTGTCAATTCATCTAAACCTAGTGTGTCCACAAAACCACCATCTACAACTGCTAGGCCTGGTTCAACGACACCTTCTACAGCAGCAGTTACTGAGGAGGAAATTAGAGCTGTTGTTGCTGCTGGTGCTCCTGTGACGACACAGGATTTAGTTGCAAAATTCAAATCCAGACTGAAAGCTCCAGAGGTACATTGCATTATCTGATTATCTTACTGAAAAATAGCTACTTGCTGTAAATACTTAAAAAACAAATACAAAACTCAAGCTTGCAATTCCAAATCTTGGATCACTATAATCCTTTAATCTGACTGTCTATTTTTCAAGAGTCCTACACTTTTAAGCATAGAAATTAATGCTTATTGCAACTTCATCATCAACCAAATTCTTGAAATTTGTAACAAGAACCCTACCTCTACTAAACTAATCCAAATGGTGTTCTCATTCTTTTTTATGTTTACAGGACAAGAGAGCCTTTGCTGACATTCTCCGGAGAATATCCAAGATACAAAAGGTCAATGGTCATAACTACATTGTGATCAGAGACAAATAGTCTTTAAATATCGCACTGAGCCAGCGGATTAGCACACTGATGCGTTGAAAAATCTTTGGCTGATGAAGGATTTTCTAAATTATCTCCTGGGTTTTGTTGCTCTATGGATTGGTATTTAAGGGTTAAACAAAAGGTTTCAATTTTATGACTAAATGCACTTTTGTATCACAGCTTTTCTCTACTTTGATCGATAAAATATGTTTATTATCAGGGCCTATACTTTAGGATTTACTAAAGATTACTTATTTCTCAAAATACTCTTTCTCAAAAATTCAGTCTTCAATTGATTCTAACGGCTGATAATGAAGTTAACTTTATGATCAGTTGATTTAAAATGACTTTAAATAACTAATTGCAGTTTACATGTGATTTAAAATGAACATAAATAGACTTGGAAGAATTTTCAGAGTGCAGCAGTGCTAGTGCCCATACTTTTTTGTCAAAAGCATGAACAGAGATTGGGGAACATTAAAAGACTTTTTTTGGGTTAAAAGTACTTTTTAAAAATTGAATGTGGAGAGAGTTAGGAGAACATTAAAAGTGAGTTGGTTGCATTTGGCTTGCTTTTAAAGCTTCACCACAAGTTAATTAGTTGGAATTAGAACTATTGTCAATTGATTTCTGCAAAAGATAGAATCCGATCTCATACGATCGATTCCATGATCATCTATAAGAAAATAAATTAAAAAGTTACAATTGACCATAATAAAAAATAACATTGTCTTAACTTCGTCGAAATTCAAATCCTCATCCATTTTTATTTTAAAACTCTCTCCATCGTAATCAACTCAACTGTATCCCGAAAACAATTATTATCAATTGATAATTTGGTAAAAAGTGTTTAATGATCATAAGTGCTCGGAATCAAGAAAAATGACCACGAAGTGTGATAATTCATAACATGCATTTTTTGAATATTTCAAAAACTTAAATGCAAGGCCTTTTGAGATATTATAGTTCATTGCAATGTTAGCAAACACAAAGGCCTCCACCAGCCACTGTTAAAAAGTGTGTTCGAAGAATCAAAATGGAGAATTATTCGATCAAAAAATAAGAAAGCAGCACAGCTTGCAGACACTGAACAAGCAGGGAGGTTTGTTTTGCCTATTCATTCAGCAAGCGGCTGGAGGTTTATCGACCCATCGAATTCGGCACCCTCTTAATTGCAACTTCTCGATCAGCAGTGGTGAAAGGAGCTTCCTCATTCCGGTGAG
>JBBMKF010000007.1:378921-393797 GCA_037834155.1 Curcuma caesia | reverse complement strand
AAGGTTATTAATTTGTAATAATGATTGCATAAGATAATGGAAGTCAAATGAATACTTGTAACTCAATATCATGTTATGATTTCTATACATTTCTATTAATGATTATATATAAATAAAAGTAAATGGATACTTTTTGCATAAATTATATTTTGGTGGGAATTGTCGAGGACAAGACAATGTTATACACATTTAATTGTTACACGGTAGCGATGAGATTTTGCTCCTCGAGAGGTCATAGTTCAATTCTCACTGGATAAATTCTAACAAAGGTCGAAGGTACTGATGTGAAATCATCAAAACAAAGTCTTATTCGGCCATTTGAAAGAGGGAGCTATGCCTGAGCTTTTCTCAAGAGAGAATCCTTTTGGAGATTTAGAGGTTGAATGAAACCTATTTGATATTTATTGGATCACTTTCCTCGTTTGGTTTTATCAATAAATTATCTTGCAAATAATGTTACTACACCAATTGATCATTTCACTTTTTTATTGTGTTTATCTACTGTTTGCACTGCCTTAATGCCAAGTCCAATCGTTTCGATAAAATATTTAGTTTGGATTAATTTCTTGGCCTGAATGGTAACGAACTTTTTAATTGCTTCCCAGGTTCTAGTTGATCACTTGGATTTCCTCAAGGAGCTTGGGGACCTCTGAAACTTTATTACTGCGACTATGGTACTTTTAGCCGTAAGTTGTGCTTTCGATATGCAAGTCAAGGATTGTGGCAGTATGTAATAACAATTTCCAGTCATGGAAATTATGGTACTTTTTTAGCCGTAAGTTGTGATTTCTGTATGCAAGTCTAGGATCGTGGCAGTATGTAACAATAATTTCCAGTCGTGGAAAATATTTCTTTCCTTTCAGCATTTCTTGCATTTGCTGTTGCAATTTACTTGGATTAACTACCATTAAATTTCTCCATATTATTTTGATTTTAAAACTTTCTCAGGTGAATCTTCTTCCTCATTCGCTCCTCACATTTTTGGAAGATTACTATTTTTAATCTTTCGTTAAAGACTCTTTTGTATATTGTTCTATCCCTAATTGTCGTCATTTTCAATGCTTGTGAATTGTGATGGAAAACGGCCATTCCGAAGACACGTGCGCCGTTGACTGCCATTCGCAGGTATAAGAGCCGGCGGCTCCACCTCTGACTGCGCTAGCTACCTTGTAGCCGCCGGCAGTCGCCAAGTTTTGGTCCAGCAAGAACGACCCAAGAGGCCCAACAATCCGGCGCCGCCGATCGAACTGATGATGATTTGATTCCCGTTCCACCTGTCGAACAAAGCTGGTTGGTCGCTTACGGCTTCGGCCTTTCTTCCTCCTCCCCGTAAGGCATATTCCAGCATCTTTACTCTCACCAAATCTCTCTTTGCCTCTCTAGATCCTGGTGGACATCGCCGGGATGACTTGGCCGCCTGCAACCGCTGGAAGCTGGTGGGCGAAGAGCGACGAGTCCTCCGAATGGCAGGACGCCGCTTTCTACTCCCTTTGCGCCGCGTATTCCTGCGTCTCTGCTTTTGCCCTAGTATTCCCCAATCTCCACATGCCGTCAGCTGAACAGTTTTACCCTTTTTTATGTAAAGATTGCAACTTTCCTAGTTTTATCAATTTGTTGCCTGCAGATTCAAGTGGTGAGGATCCAACTTCGAGTCCCTGAATATGGTTGGACGGCGCAGAAGGTTTTCCTTTTCATGAATTTTTTGGCGAACGGAGGTGACTTCGGCATCGATTTTAATTTGAGTTTTTCTTTCTCCCCCATCTTTGCTCATTTAGATCCTTGACGGCTGATTGCTTTTCCATTATCTAATGTTGCAGCTCGTGCTCTGGTCTTCGGGTTCCACAATAATGTTTTTCTTTTCCGGCCAAGTGTAAGAAGCTACACAAATGTTCTTGATCACCTTTGATACGGCCATCAAGTCTTTTTAGTGTTAAAGCTTGTGTGGAATCTGTAATCTGGTGGTGAAATCTTTTTGATTCATTTAACCAGGTTTTTGCTCTAGTGTTGTTGGATCTTCCAGGGTTATTATTCTTTTCTACTTACACCCTGCTTGTGCTTTCCTGGGCTGAAATATATCATCAGGTTGGTATAAGCTGTGCTCTCATGCTCTCCTTCTTTACTGGATTTTCTAATTCCCGACAATACAATTGCGACATGTCAGGCAAGGGATCTTCCTTCAGACAAGCTGAGGATCACATACATCATTGCTAATTGTGTAATATACTTCATTCAGGTACACATTCTTCCAGTTTGCAATAGGCAAACAATCTGTTGTTGGATAATAATACCATTTGTTGAATGATAGGGTATTATTCTAATATTAATGCTTGTGTTTTTTCGGTAGATTTGCATATGGATGTATCTGTGGATAAACGACAATCGGATTGTTGAATCAATTGGGGATATCTTTGTAGCAGGTAGATTTCATTTTGAATAACAAGATTTTGGCTCCTCTCCTACTTTGCTGACAAACTGTTTCTTGCTTAACTTAATTGGACGCTTCGTTTTCTTATTCAGTATTATCCTTCCTAGCTGCACTCGGCTTCTTAGTATATGGAGGAAGGTAATAGTTTTAGCATTCAGCTGAAATTTCTTGCTTTGTTGATCATTAATATGTAACGCAGACAACATCCTTATGAATCCTAATATCTTTACAGTCTATTTTGCTTGCTGAGGCGTTTCCCTGCTGAATCGAAGGGGCGACAGAAGAAGCTTCTCGAGGTTTGTTTGTTCTTCTATCAAACACTGAAATGATATTAAACCTGTATCTTCATTCTATTTGCTGATATCAAGAACATCCTGCAATAACATAGTTTTGTGTATTCTGCAGGTTGGATCTGTTACTGCAATATGCTTCACCTGTTTTCTCATAAGGTGCCTTGCGGTGAGTGTCGATTCCCATGTCAGTAATATGAGAGGGGAAAAAGTTCATCAAATCTTTGATGCTAATTATTTCTTTCCCTTCCTTCTTCTTTCTACTTGTAAATGTTGCAGCTTGGTCTATCATCCATTTTCTCTGGTGCCTCACTAGATGAGTTGGGTCATCCTCTTCTGGATTTCAGCTTCTACATGGTAATGTAACCTTAACTTCGTCGTCGTATCGGCCGGTCGGTGTCCGGTTTTAAAAGCAAATCCATGGTTTTAGAGAAAAGGAAATGGCCATTTCTGAAATGTTACTCTGTTTTGTATGATTCAGCTGACCGAAGTACTCCCTTCAGCACTTGTTCTCTACATACTGCGGAAGCTCCCTCAGAAAAGTATTTCCGGGCAGTATCATCCCATTCGATAGACCATTCAGAAATGGTGAAGAAATTGAACATTCATTCATCAGATTGGACAAGAAAGAACTACAGAGTAAGATTCCATGTCAAGCTCTCAACATTACAGATTATAATTACAAGCATCACTCAGGCCTCAGCCAAACATATCACATGACGAACAAGAAACGAGTCTTATTATCAAACTGTTTTTCTTTTTGTTCCATTTTTTGTTTCACTCGAGAATTTTTGAGCTGCGGAATGGTTGGACAAAGCCATCCACCCTTTTCCTGATCTCTTCTGGATTGGCCCCGACAGCCTTGTCGATCACCGTGCCATCATCTCCCATCAGGACGAAGGTTGGCATTGCCTTCACCCCCATCTTAGCAGCCACCTCCTGCCATGTCCCATTCGACACGCCAAAAATAGTAAACAGAGTTAGATTTTGTATCATGAAGTTCCTGAAATATGAAAAAGAGAAGAAAAAAATCCATCTCGCCTTGGCTTCATCGACATCCACCGAGAGGAAGAGGATGTCCGGATAAGCCACGGCCAGCTCCTCAAAGAAGGCGTTCATGGCGAGGGATGGAACACACCACGAAGCGCCGAAGTGGATGAAAACCTGCAACTCAATCATCAAAAGGAGCAAAGCCCTAAAAAGTAGACAGGAAGGAAGGAAGAAATCGAGCCATGAGAGGGCTTACAGGGCAGCCTTGGTCCTTGGCTTGGCTGATGAACGTGTTCCATGACTGCTCTGAGTTCACCTTCACAACTCTAGACCTGGAATTCTGCTGCTGCTGCTGCTGGACTTCCATGACCCACAAGCTCACGAGCTGATATTCATATTCCTGACCAGAGCTGGGTGGGAATTTATAGAGATAAGGAAATGGAGATGATGGAGGACAGGTGGCCTAACAAAATATCTGATTAATCTTGTTCATATATCCACGATGATTGCTGTGGAAGTTTTGTTCTGTTTTGGTTTGTTTCACAGGAAGATCTTCTTCTTATTTTTGTTTATGAAATCTGGCATGGCAGTTTGAGAATCGTAGGCTAATTGTGAATCAATGTTCGTATTGGTTGCAATTGGTTTTGCAGGTTTTAAATTATCAAGAAACAACTGGAATCAACTGGCTCTTTCTTTCTTTCTACAAGAAAAAAGTATTGTTTATTATTAATAGTTGCTGTTTTATTATTTTATTTTGGAAGAAGATAAGCATCATAAACAGCGCACGACTAAAAGAGAGAAACTTTATTCTTTTTTAATTTAATATTGTTTGATTTTTTTTAATTTTATATTAGTTAAATTTAAGTGTGTATATATATTTTTTTATTTTTTTAAAAAAACTATTAATAAGTTTAAGAATCAACCTTTATTATTGTGGGTCCCGTCATCCTCTCAATGATCATCGAGGTAAACACAGCTCTGCAGCAGACTGTTAGTTTGGATAAGATCGCGGGTAAAAAATTGGGTTTAGGGTTTACCTTAAACTCCTTTAAATTACATGGCTGTCCTTTTGGTTCCGCTGCTTCTCTTCTCCGGCGAGGCGACGGTGGCAACCAGGAATGAGGCCAAATTAGCAAAGAAGATGGGGAGGTTTGATGAGATGATGGAATATATGAAGAAGATCGACCGTGCGGTGGCATCTGAGCAGAAGGAAATACTTACAGAATTAAATTTCCGTCCTCCATTCTCAATCTGATGATGGCTTGCAACCCTGAATCCAAGGTTTTCTACCGTAAGATGAAGGGAGATTATTACCACCGCCTGGTTGAGTCGAAGACGGTACGCGATGATTTGAATTTCGTTTGAAATTTAGTTTTGATTTCTATATCTTTTCCCAAGATGGAAGTTGCCATATTGTTCTTGATAGGGTAAGGGTTTTGTGATTCTCATTGATGCTAGTTCTTTAGAATTCGTTTTGTCCTTGCTTTGCTTTGTTTCTTTAACAATATGAGAATCAGACAGAATCGCCTAATGTGGTAGCTAGTTTATACTTTGTTAAAAGATTTATGTAAATTTCCGAAGAATTACTTCATCTTACACTAGTTCTGAAACATAATTTGGTGATATTCTGATATGCACTCGATTTGGTGGAAATTTGTATCGATAAGAATATGCCAAAAAAATGTACATACATCTGCTCCATCACATGTGATTTAGGCACTAGAACAAATATGCAGTGGGATTCATTGCTGAAATCACTGAAGAAACATCCTTGTACCTGAAAGAGGGACAAACTCACATGAGGACAAGGAAAAAAGATAATTTTCTAACTGAATTCATGAAGGAAAGCTAACTATTGAAACAGTTTATGGTTACTTGCTATTCAATAAAGCTACAGATCAGAGAGACAGTGATAAACTGAAAAGAGGGATCCACAAATCTCATGAATCTACATGAAAATTCTTTGTGCTGAGCTTAAATTTTACTACTGTGATAAGTTAGAAAGAATCTTAGTGTTTCTAGCATGGAAGCTTCGATCATGAGTTATCCAGGGAGGTTACCGGTTATCATCATCGCTGTGAGAACGAGGAAGAGCCCGACGATGCACGGTGGCCTTCGCCTTGCCCGACCCATCACTACCCCTTTTTCCATCCACCACCCCCGCGGCCACCGCCGCCGCGGATCCGTGCTCAGAGATCGCCGAAAGCGACGGCCTCCACGACTTGAAGCCGCGTCTCACGCCGCGGCGGCGGCGGCTACGGGGCGCCGCGGTAGCAACGTTCCCAAGAGGGGGCACAGCCGTCGTCTCCGGCGCATCCTCCGGCCACATATCGACGCACGCGCATTGGAGCAGAGAGGCGAGTCTCATCTATCCTCCTCCGCCGCGAGGATGGAACTCGCCCCCGCCCGAGGCGAGCGGTAAGCTAGCTAGCCATTATATAGACCTTTCCAAGAAGTAAGAATCTTACCAGTTTCTATCTATGCAGCAAACATTTTGCAGATTCCAAAAGCCTCTCCTTCACTCATTCCCGGCAGTCAAGAAATCTTCAGTCGCCATCGGAGGCATTCAATGAGCAGATTTCCTCCTATCGGTGGGTCACCTCGGAACCTCCAAGTGTGACGCAGAGAACTGTAGAAGCGTCCAGAGGTGGAGACACACAACAGAGAAAAGATCTGAGTTTGCTGCCGCAATCTGTGTGGTTGCGGCGAGACAGGTAATCGAATGAATGCCATGGGCGCCCTCTCTCATCGGGTGGCGCCCCCTGTGAGGCCACTGTCAGCCACAGTTGTGTGGACACCGCAGGGGAATTGGACTGTTACGGAGTGGGTTCGACGAACTGAAGGATCGATCGGCGCCACCGCACAGTTGCAGCAACAGACGCTGATGCTTTCCTTGCTCGAGCTGTTGGGCAGCTACAGGACGACAAAGAGTTAAATATCTGATCTTGGATTTTGCTAAAAATAGAGCTGACGATCGGATGCGTTGGAGGATAGCGCAGTATTAAATGTGGAATCCTTTCCTGTCTTTTTGGAAGTGGAAAAATTGAAGAAGGCAAGCGATTTGCTCCGTTCCCATGTTAAGGAAGTTTGCTTGATTGTCAGTATGTTTTTTCTTCTCAAATTGGGATAATCCACGCAGATGAATTGATAGGATAATTTTAAATTTAATTTGATTGAAATATTTTAAAATTTAAGAGGTATTTTAGCCTGTTTCATACGTGTCAAATTTAGACCGATCGATCCCTGCCACACCCACTCAAATTTGATTTCTAAGCTGGGCTGGCGTACATGGTCATTCTACTGGGCTGATCTGGATCACAGCCTGCGCGTCTACTTGGCCCATTTGACGACCAGGCTTCCTGGGCCGATCTGGACCGCAGCCTGCGTGTCTACTTGGCCCATTCTACTGGGCCGTTCTTTGGTACTGACGGACGACCAGGCTTCCTTGGCGGCGGATCTCTCAGCCGTCAGCGGATCTAATGGTCCCTAATGTATTGGAAGTGGGTGGTCAAACCTCCCAAAGATTCACAGCCGTGATCCATCTCTCTCCCCATTAGGGCAGGATGAAGCCACGTCAGCAAACTGACACGGTTGACGTGGAGGGGTGGTCAAACCTCCCAAAGATTCACAGCCGTGTTCCATCTCTCTACCCAAAACCATCGGGCAGGATGAAGCCACGTCAGCCAACTGACACGGTTGGCGTGGAGGAGGGAGGTCAAGCGTGATTGGTCAAAGCTCTGCCGGTCCATTTTGTATGGCACCAATCAAAACGTGAAACGTCGGCATTAGATTTTTGGTTCTATCGTGGGCGGCTGTCGCTTTCGGCCTTTGGACTCCAGAGGCGGCCCGGATTCGCCGGCACGCGTGCGCTGCGGCGGGTCCCACGGTTGACCTGCGTCTCGCCGCCGGTAACGTTTGACGGTAACCTTCGCGCCGGCCACCAGGCTGAGTGGCTGTGTAATGTTCTTTCCATAATATGTCAATCATAACCGACGACCACTTATTTCGTTGAATTTTGATTTGAGATTGCTCGGGTTGACCATTTTTTTTCCTATATTCTTTGGGTCGACCACTTATGTCAATCATAACCGACGACCACTTATTTTTTTTCCATAATATGTTCTTTCCTATATGTTTTTTCCTAATATGTCAATCATAATTGACTCGAATAGCTCTTGAGCAGCTTGACTCGTTTACACTCCTAGATCAAACCGCGACAGGTATAATAATAATAAACTATAAAATATATATAAAATAGTCTAAAATTTGAGAGAAAAAAATAGTCATGCATATTGATTAGGCTTAACTAATTCTTTTTTAGTCAAAATAGGGGTAAAGTCAATAGGTTCAGTTCAATTTTAGAAACACTAACACTAAATTTAGATATAAATATACGAATCACTATATAAGATTTAGTCACTTGTTAGATTGCAAGAATCTATCTTTGTTTATGTTTGATGTTACAAAGAGAAAAATATATTATAATTTTTGTTCCGACTAAATACCACGGATAGTCAAACACCAGTCAACGAACTGTCTAACGAAGAAGATCCTTGAACCAGACACAGAGGAGAGGTTGAGTTGGAGAGGCGGACCGAAACTGCACCTGAAACACACTCAAAGAGAGAGGTTAGACTGATGCCGAGGAGTCTCGGTAAATCAGAGTTCTAATGAAAAATGAGGAGAACGAAGAGGTGGTCAGAGTTTCAGAAATCCGACCTTTTGCATGGTAGTGAGTTACTCTTTTTATAACATGCATTAGGATTTTGTCTGTAAGATTGGATGACATATGCCTCGCGTCATCATATGCTACCGAAAGCAACTCCCTTCTGTCCCCTCCATTTTTGGTCACATATGCAGGGAAAAAGCATTGGAGGAGATCAGATCTGACATCAATATCTTCCTTTTGACAGTATATGCAGTACTAAGAGGCTAGAGAGAAGTCATGTTATCTATCTTGACCATCCGCATCAATTTTATAAGGGTTAAAAATATTATATATGACATAATAATTCAGCCGAAAACATTTTTGAATTTTAAAAATTGATTGCATTTTTAAAACAATAAAAATTGCAAACCAATTCACTATAAAAAAATTTTAAATGCTCGATTCTAAAATCACTATAAAAGTTACTCTCCGCCTCCTTCCCTCGCTCCAAATCAACACGCACTGCATGCTCAAATACATGGCCGATCAATTCCCATCAGCCACCGGGAGCTGGTGCAGCACCACCGCCGCCGCCGGCCTCGCCGTCCTCTCCGGAAGCTACAACTTGTCCTCCGCCGGCACCTTCGACGTGTTCGATGCCAGCTCGAGCTCCTGCGACGTGTCGCCGGCGTCGATCTCCAACAGCACAATTACTTTCCTACAAGTGTACTTGCGACGTGTTCTCCACGAAGCGATCGAGTACATCAAGTTCCTTCACGATGATCGTTCGCGTATGTCGTCTCTCTTTCAGCATCCTCTTTCTCCTATATTCGAGCAATACATTGAATCAGTCAAATAGGGTTTGATCTTCATATACAAACCCGGTTTCAAGCTCTCCATGTCTGAAGAATGCACAAAAAATGCAGCAAGCAAGTTTTTCATTTTTTTCAATCTATTTTAATTATTGTCAAAATTGGGAGCTAATTAATTCCATTGACTATTTGTGTAGAGGATGAATGACTCAGAGGATGGTGAAGGAGAAGATCATGATCTTAGAAGCAAAGGGCTATCTGTGAGATCTCTAGTGATTTCTAGGGAACTTCCTAACTTTATAGGAACCATCAAGTCTTATCCTACCACCAACAATCAACAACAAGATTTGTTTATCAAGTTTCCAAAGAATACATGATATTCTTCAAAGAATTTGTCTATCAATTTTAGCACAGAGCTTAAAAATGGAAGGCGTGAAAGCCCTAGGCAGGTTCCAGGAAGCAAACACGAATGCCCACATTACTTAACTCGGACACCTTTAATTAATTTGCCTCCCTCGTTTCCTCGTGAACCTCCCTCGAATAATCTCAACGACCGCCTACAAAAAGCTTCCTTGCGACACCACATTCACATGCAAGCAACGTAATGCACAGAAGCTTGATTAACTTCCTTAATTCTCATCACCATAACCGACCTTGGATATCTATAAATACGTGCAATGGCTTCGTGTCTTAACCAACTTAACAGCCTGAGATATCAGCATGGAAGAGGAGAAACCTGAATCATCGATCGTGTTCGAGGACTTGTTGCCGGTGATGGTGGCGCGGCTAGGCACGGAGGGGCTGATGGAAGAGCTGTGCAAGGGGTTCCGACTGCTCATGGATCCGGCGAAGGGCGTCATCACGGCGGACAGCCTCAGGCGAAGCTCTGTCGCTGCACTTGGACTCGGCGGCTGCATCACCCAGGAGGAGGCGGCGAGCATGGTGAGGGAGGGCGATCGCAACCGGGATGGGGTGTTGGACCAGATGGAGTTCTGTGTGCTCATGCTCAGGTTGAGCCCTGAGCTCATGGATATGCATCAGAGATGGTCTTAGCTTTCTTGTAACCACTGCTTATATTGTTTAAGAAAAATAAAATAGAGTATCCAAATCTATTAATATCATGCACAGATATGATCATGCCTAAATGAACATGATTATTTGCACACAAAAAATTTTAAAACAAAAAAGTAGCAGGAGAGCGTACATGTTATTCCAGGGTTCAAGTGCCTGG
The DNA here is from genome assembly GCA_037834155.1 of Curcuma caesia. Taxonomy (NCBI): domain Eukaryota; kingdom Viridiplantae; phylum Streptophyta; class Magnoliopsida; order Zingiberales; family Zingiberaceae; genus Curcuma; species Curcuma caesia. Next base: position 383,401 of record JBBMKF010000007.1, on the reverse strand, counting down.
TACATATAAAAGATGAGCACTCATGGGTTGCCCGTCTTTTAGAGTTAACAGTAAACAAACATCAGCGTGAACAACTAACTTTATACTTTACGTGAGAGTTTCACTGCCCGTTCTAAGATTATCACCATGTCGACTGTTGTCTGGTAAAAGGAAAAAGAGAAAATAGAGCATTATAAGTGACAAATATTATAGTAATTAGAAAAGAAAATTTATCTATATTTATTGAAGTTTTACTTGAAAAGATGAATGATCTCTAATGATATATACCAAGTAAAGCTTGTGGCTTAAGCTAGTCAAACAAACTAATATTTGAGAACAATTGAATCAAGTTTGTCGAAGTTGATCTTAATAGATAACTGAGAATAATCTTAAGGCAATGGAAGTCATTATTATCTGCAAATGAGAAAGGAAATCTAGCAAATAAGCTCTTACCTACGGGAGGTTCACAAGGGGCATAGCACCATAGAATTGGTCCCCAAAATACATACAAACATGTGGAATTATTTTTTATGGGTTCTGAATGTCGAATTAACCTACTTGAAGCAGTGGAAGGAAGCTAAGAGATAACTTTTGAAGGTGCAACTCCTAATTAGTAATTACTTTAACACTTCCTGGGTGTTGGCTAACTTGGTGGATTTCTGATTACAGGCCATTCCAAGTTATTTATTTACAAACACGATATTTTTTCCAAAGACAACTTACAGAATCTAAGTGCTTGTCTATTTGAAACATAATTCTAACATTTTATCCAAGCCCCAGTGGGCACTCAAAACGTTGGATAATGAATCAATGGTCTGAGCCACTAACAGCTCCACTAGCCACAAGTAGTTCCTTTTCCAGTGGCATGATGCTTCATCTCCAAAATGAAAAGTAATTAATTTATTCAACGTCAACAGAATGAAGAGAAGACATACAAGGAAAACAGTTGAGCAAAAAAAAAATCGAATACTAAGAACCTAAATGAATCTGCAGTAGAAATTAAAAACAAATCAATGTGTAATCTCTTAATTACCAAAATTAGCAGCAGTGATGTAGAACATCTATAGCATAAAAATAGCTCTTGGTTATGATCTACAATTTCTTACCATAAAAAAAGATGCCTACACCATGCTTCATCATGCATCTGTGCCACAATAGAAAAGCATATATTGGACACATCAGAAGAAAAGGCTTACAACCAATAATTAGAATAAAGATTTAATTGCCGAATAGTGCATTACAAGGATATTATAAGATATGCTAATCAAGCAATTACAAAAAATTAGTACTTGAACAAACTTGCTAAAATCACAAATTGAAATCATAATCAAATTGTTTGCTTCTGGCCTCTGCAAATAATGCAGTTTCTTTCAATGTTCAGTTCTATTCACAATCTGTGACTTGTTGTTAATAACATTAAATGATTAGAGAACCTAATAGTTGAGATTTGGGGTGTAACAAAGACTTGAAAAATTCTTAAATCATGTGAACTAATTATCCAATCACTGATGAGTATATTCAATAGAACAAGTAACAAAGCGAATTAGATATAAAATGGAGCTAATGACTGTAAAATTATTCAAGTGAAATCAAGGTGAAATTTAGAAAGAAATGGATGTTGCTTTGCAAAAGCAATCTAAAATAGATAAAGAAACTACTAAAATTCCAATGGTGATTAATGCAAACTTGGTTGTTTTCTCCGCAAAGTCATTTTACTGTAAGTGGAGGAATGTAAAAGTAGAGTTTTTAACTGATTAGAGTTGTTGACAAGTGCAGATGACACTGTAACCCTACTAAATCTTTAAAGGTTAACTCAGGATACATCAGTTTCTACTGATACAAGTGACCCTTGATATATATAACAATAAGGCAATTATACAACAGTGGCAGAAGCAATTCACTTCTTCTAGTGCAAGCTAAACATCAGAATACGAAGATTGAATTACCATATCAATTTCGCTTCAATATGCACCACCTACTAGACTTTGCTAACAATTTAACTAAACGATTTAGATCCGTGTTTCTTTATCACAACAAGCAGAACAAACAAGCAGGCACACGTTTGAATATCTTAACAGTCTACTTTGCGGCATCAAACTTCGAAGGAAACAAAGAATAAAAAGATCGTACTAGGTATTCGGCAAAGTTAGAATTTACGATAGATCACACCTTTATGCTCGTCATCAGCGTCGTGATACTCTTGCTCCTCTTCAGGCAAAGCATGGAGGTCGGTATCCTTCCCCACAGGTACTTTGGAGCCATTGGCAAGAGGGGAAGACGATCCCACGGCCCCGGATCCGAGACCAGTAGCATCGTCGGGGTAGCGAACCACCACAACAGGACAAACACAGTGATGCACACAGTAGTCGCTGACGCTGCCAAGCCGAGAATTATTATTCCTCCTGGATGCCCCGAAGCCTCGGCTTCCCATTATGACAGCGCTCAGACCAAGCCTCTCGACCTCGAGGCAGAGCCGCTCCTTCATGTCGTGGTCCTTGACGATGTGGATCTTGAAGGGGATCTGCGCCTCGACGAGCGGCTGCGCCAGGTCCTGCACCTTGGCGGCCGTGAAGGCGTCGAAGTCCTCTTCCAGCTTCTGGGGCGACACCTCCGACGCGGCGCCTTCAGACTCGACCGAGAGGTCGATGGCACCCCAGTCGGCGCCGTAGAGGACGCTGGTAGGGCGGACGTGGAGGAGGATGACGGCGTCGCCCGGGCGGAGGTAGTTATGGACGGCCCACTTGACGGCGTAAGCGCTCTCGTCGCTCAGGTCGACGGCGATGGCGATCCGGCGGTGGGACCCGGGGCTGGCGGCGGCGGCGGCGGCCGAGAGAAAGACGCGGGGGGAGGAGGGCTCGACGGCGGGCGGCCGGGCCATGGGAGGAGTCTTGGGGGAGTCCATGGCGACGAGGCGTCGGCTTCCTCGATCCAGATTGAGATGCGAGCGGTCAGCGTTAGCAGGAGGAGGAGGAGGCAACGGAGCAGTAGCTGGATAACGATAGAACGCCGCTCTTGCTGTTGCCGCTTCTTGCGTGGGTCGGTTTGGGAATTGATTAATTAGGCCCTATTTGGATTAATTTGGGCCTATTTGGGCCGAATAAGATATCAGCCCAAATCCAATAAGGTATTGGGCCAAACCTTGGCCCGCCACATTTGTCTCGATTGATCCCAATTGCGGAGTTACTATAAGCAGGAAACGCCGGAGTAGCAGCAGCTCGGGAGAGAGAACGATTTTGGAACCGGGAAGCCTGCCCCAGACGGAACTGTAAGATTGATTCGTGATCTGGAGATGCGTCGGCGCCGCCCTTGATCGGTTCGGTTGTCGTCGCGGGTGCTGAAGAGGGCGCGGAATGAGTCGGCGGACGTTTGATCTCAGACGGCCGGCTCGGAGGCGGTGGTTCTCTGGTGCTTGGGTGTGGCTTGTTGCCGGCGGGCTTGGGGTGCTGCTGCTCCTTGTGGTGCTAAGTCGGGAGAAACTGCCGAGTTCCACGCCGACGTTGGCCCGTCAGGTGGGATCTTACCTCGCGATCTCTATTTTGAATGGATAAAAATGTTTTCTTTGTGATTTTCTGGATCTTTTTTACTTGATTATCGCTTCAAGCTCGGAAGGATTCAAATCTGCAATCTCTTTCGGACTGATTAATGCCTATTTTTCGTTGAAACAACAAATCTTCTTTAACACACAGTTGGAACTTTTGGCCGTTGCTTGAAATCAGCAATGCAAAGTGATGTTTCTGTAAAGAGCGAATGGTTTTGTTTTCCTAAAGCTCTGAGAATTTTATGTCTCATGCCCTAGACGTCTTTCACTGTTTACACAAAGAGATCACTAGATTTTGGATTCAATCTTCCTATGAATCCAAAGTAAAGAATTTGAACAGAGATCACAAAATTTGTTCCAGAAGCCCATGAACAAGTCATTGCAATTAATTGTTCTTTATTCTTTTTCCCATTTTCTGCACCGCTCCATAGGAATAGAATGCTTGCAATTGCATGATAGAAATTTAGGGAGCATTTGGTTTGGAAAATTTTTTCTATTTTCTGTTTTTCATTTTCTATTTTTCTATTTTCTGATCTAGTTTTTAGAAAACAGAAATTAAAAATGTGTTTGATTTATTAATATAAATAATTATAAACAAAATAGATTTTTTTAATAAAAATATCATCTTATCATGGAAAAAGAAAAATCATACAAGAAGAGGATCAACAATATTAGAACAAGGTCAAATCTGACCTTCTAATACAGTATTACATAACTTCAAATGTACGTGAAATTTAATTGAAATCAAATTAATTAATTAATAAATTTTAATTTAAATATTTATAAATTTAAAAAATAATTTATTTTAATTTTTAAAAAATAAAATTAATGAATTATATTTATTAATTTAATTAATTATTTTTATTAAAATAATTATTTTAATGAATTATTTTATTAATATATATATATATAAATTTCTTTTAAATTTTAAAAAATAAAATTAATAAATTATATTTATTAATT
>JBBMKF010000007.1:302771-352069 GCA_037834155.1 Curcuma caesia | reverse complement strand
AAATTAAAATAAATTAAATTATTAAAATAATTATATAAACTTGATTAGATGTTATGAAGTTTTCAATAAATTTATTTAATTATTTAATTTTAAATTATTTGATAATATAAATTTATTTATTTAATTTGATTATTTATTTATTTATTTAGTATGTTGATAAAAATTTTATTTATAAATATTATTCATGAATATCAATAAATTGAATATATACATATGTAATTGTATTTATTTAATAAATTTTATAAGTATTAAAGAAATATAAAAAATTATCAAATAAATTTATTCATAAATATTTAATTTATTTACGGTTCTAATTTCATGGTTGACTTGTTGTTACCACCGTCAACTACTTTCTTCAAACGGAGCGATCGAAAAGTCAAATCCATACTTAATTTAAAGCTCGAACACTTTTTGCACAGTTTTGGAGAATTATAAGGACCTTCAATAACGGACCAGTTATATTATTTCGAGACGCTACCTACGCTTTCATTTAATTCATAGAGAATCGTCAGCTGTCCATGTGCCTCGTCATTTAATAAAATGTACTTACAGAGAAAAATGATTATTTGGTCCTTTTTATTATTTTTAAAAATTATCCAACAAACAGCAAAACCATCAAAATAAAATAAAAAAATAAAAAATAAATAATCAACCATACATTTATTTATGTGACGGAGAAGCTGCCACCTAAAAGGCTAAAACCCTCTGTTTTTAAAAAATAAAAATAAAAAATAAAAGGAAAAAAACTGATAAATTGATTTTTGCTAATTTTAGAAGATTTGAAACATTTTTCTAAAAGTAGGCAAACTTTTTGTGGCTGGAATGATCATAAAAGGCAGCCCGCCCTTCCCTTATCGGATTTTAATCAGCAGGCCACGACGCTTAAAGCTGTTACGGGGGCCCACAAGTCGGCGACAGCCAAGTGGGTCGGTCCGGGGCAGCCGCCGATCCCATGTGCGCTGTCCAGCACCACCGCCACGTGTCACCCGTCCGCGGCTGGAGCACGGTCCAGGGAATGTGGCCTCTCCTGTTCTCTGTATCTGCCTTTTCCCACGTCGGCAGAAGGCTCATCGTCCCCGCTCGCTCCATCGAACGGTCGATCGCTCCATCGAACGGTCGCGATCGATTCTTCTCGCGGCCAAGGGGGAGAATGAGAAGTGCTACTGTTGCGCCGGGCCCTCGGCCTCACCGGTGTCACCCCTGTCTCATAGCTGTCGTCGCCTTCTTCGCCCTCTTCTCTCTCTCTCCCTCCCTCCCTCCCTCCGTCGCTCAGCTCACTCTCTCCGGTTCTCTTCCGGTCTGCGATTCCCCCAGCCAGCGATCGGACACCAGAAAGGGGGGCGAGGATCGGATCGAGCAGCAATAGCGGCGAAATGCGGGGGTTATTGCGGTTTTATTTTCCGACCTTCACCCTAATTACTGCTTGAATTGGTTGTCGTTTGCGAGGGTTTTTTGGGTGTCCGGAATCTTCTTCCTATACCTTGTTCTTGTTATGTTATACGGGAAAGGTCTCTTCTTTGGGGGTTGACGTTGTTTAACTGGCCTCTATATCCTGTTTTCCCGTTGTTTAGGTGTTTGGGGGAAAGAAGAAGATATCTTCTTATGACGGATCAAGTTGCGTTCGTTCCTTGTGATGCGCAATTTTCTTTAAACGGGACTGATAGATTTGTTATCATATTTTTAATCGTTGTATTTTAACTGACTTTTGGTGTTCGATTTCACGTCTATCTTTTCCTAAACTTCAACTTATGCAGGAGTACATATCTTGTTTTAGAAAAGATTTGGTATTTACTTCCACTTATCATTTGTTTGCTTGCAGGACATCAATGGCTGCCGATATGGTAAATTCGGCAACAAGTGAGAAATTAAAAGAGATGGATTGGGCCAAGAATATCGAGATTTGTGAACTTATTACACATGATCCAGAGTACCATATTTACTTATGTTGTTGTGCTTGTCATTTATAACTCTCCAATTGCCTTTGTAGAATTATCTATATTACGTGGTTGAAGTTAGTTTCTCACTGTGATAGCTATACTAATATGAAGTTGTAAAAGCTAAATTTCCCCCTTTTTTTTCATGTAGTTTTTCCATTTTGTGGATATGTTTCCTCTGTCCATTACGTTTTCAATCTTAAAGCACCATTCTCTTGTAGTTATGACCACAATTGGTTGCTTTTACAGGCAATTGAAATATGCCATCAAGTCAATAAAAAAACGGTTAAAGACTAAAAATGTTAATTCACAATATTTCTCTGTTATGGTAAGTCCCCTTTTATATTCTTTTTTGAAATTTGATTTCCTTCAAATATTACTTCATAAAAATGGATTATATGCCCCCTTTTATAAAAATCGACAATAGATTTGCTTTCTTCTCTTTAATAAGATGGATTTTATGTCTATTTTACTTGATTGCTATGCAGTTGCTGGAAATGGTAATGAATAACTGCGGAGAGCAGGTTCATAAACAAGTGATTGATAATGAACTTCTGCCAATTCTAGTAAAGATTGTGAAGAAAAAGGTTATTTCTTAATATTTTGGCTTTGCATCTATCTTCTATCAAATGCTGATAAATTATTTTATCATTTTTAAACAAACAAATAACTATTGGTTATTTTGGTTCCAGATGGACTTGCCTGTTCGAGAAAGAATATTTCTTCTTCTTGATGCCACTCAAACAGCCCTTGGCGGAGCCTCTGGAAAATACCCACAGTACTATGCTGCATACTATGATCTGGTGGTAAGTAATGAAGGCTCGAACCTTACCCATTGGCAAGTGATTCACGTCAAGAAATCCTAACTCTTTTACCTAGTGATTTTATTCAAAGATGCTAGTGTGATTTTGTACTTTTGTCCAGATCAGTCCTATATTATTTCATTCTGTGATTAGACATTCTTTCTCAGTGAGATGCCAAATTTGAATGAAGGTTAAAGGTTTAGTGGTCTGCTGCTAATTATACTTGGGAAGCAAAATAGTAAGAAAACGTGCACTTGTTTACATGATTTAACTTATATATGCACTAAAAACAAATTTTACTACAACTATTTATTTAATTACATTTTCCAACCTCACAATAGATGAAATAAGACAAAGTTCCAACAAAATGTGTTTTACAGGACAAGACAGTAGCACGGGCTATAATTGGATATATTTGTCCCTTTTATGTCTCATTACTTTTTTTTAATCTTGTGTGCCTACTTATTTTGATTAATCCAGCTATCTTGTTCAGAATGATTGTTTAGATGAAGCATTACTGAAATTTAGTTTTTCTTACTCAACAAGTCTTCTGGAGTACAATTTTCCCACCAGCCTCGTGTTGCTATATCTCAAGAACCTTATCCAGAAAAGCAAACAAAAAATATTCATTCTCAAGAACCACAGTTTCAGAAACACAGAAATATCGACAACCAGCTAGCCACTCAGTCCATACCTGACTCTAGGTACAGTGAGCTGGTAATTTTTCTTTGGTTAATTTAGCTTATTGTGTCATTATCAGATGGAGACAGAAACCATTTTTTTTTTATGTGCATGGGTTAAAGTGAATGGCTGGAAATTTGTTTTAAGCTTTATTCCATCAAGTTTAGAAGTTTCCACATGATGCTACCTCAATGTTTATATAGAGCCACATCTATTTCTACTACACTGGCACCTTATGTGCTGTATCCAATGTATTGCTTGTGTGATATTCTTTAAAAGTAGAAAGCTGCAAATGATGAATGGAAATCTTAAGTTTGAGAACAAATAACTGTGATGTTCATGGTTGGGACTTGGGAAGCATGTAGTTTAAATATAATTTGAAGTGAGGATGCATCAACTTTTTCACAGCATGAAGCTTACACATTTATTTTGTCAAGCACTTCATACTATATTGGAGTTTGAAAATGCTCACCCTATATGAAGCACTGTTTTTCTTGGAATATCAGTCGCCATTATTCTTAATCTTCCAACAAAGGCTTATAATATTAAACTGATTCTTATTTCTTCTTTTGCTTGCTTGTTTTCTCAGCACAATACATAAAGCTTCTAGCGTCTTGGAAGTCTTACGTGATGTGTTGAATGCTCTAGATCCCAAGCTTCCACAGGTATCATTTATATTAACTTGCTTTCCTTGTGCATCTCTTATATACTATTGCATGATTTTCTTAACTAACATGTAAGTGATTTAAGTTGGCATATTACTTTGAAGTCACTGGTATTCGTCTCTCAAGAAGTTTGACATTTTCAATCATGACTTAACCACTAAATTAAGATTTAAGAAATTAGTAGTCTAGATTACAATGAGTCACATCATGATTATCTCCATAGGAAATGAAGGAAAATTTTGCATTCCCGAATTTAAACTGTATGTTCACATAAAAACTTATACTCTATGTGCAGGGTGTGTCCGATGAATTTGTATTGGATCTAGTGGAACAATGCTCATTTCAGAAACAGCGAATCATGCAGCTAGTGATGACCTCACTGTAAGATTCCCATCCTTTTTATCTATTTGGATTAATGTTTTCCTTCTTTTTTTTCTTTGGGCAAGGCTATTCTGTTTTCTTTTTCTGCACAGCATGTGACAAATAGTTTTGAAACTTTTTTTATGAAATGCAAAACACAGTGAAACAATCTGATTCCCTCTTTTGATTACTTCTCTTATTCTAATTTGTTTAGATTTTTCATATTCCTTTGTAAACAATATTTCATGTTGGATAGCTAGTTTTAGAGATTTTACCATAGTGGGGAAGACAAAGGGTGTTTACTTTATTGCTAAAACTAGGGAAAGAATATAGTGAGAATGATAAAGCAATTAAAATAAGATTAAAATTTATTTTTAGAAGTGCTCTACCTATAATTTAGCTTTGGATGTTGAAAATTATGGTAAGTTTGGGAATCATAAATGTGTTTGTAATGCTAAATCAAGTAAAGAAGCTTTATGCTGTGATTCCTATGATGGAAGATTGGAGGGAGGAAATTGCTTGGAGAAAGGCTTCCCAGGCACTGTTGACTGCTGTTTCATTGGGGCAAAAACAACGTGCCAGGGAATTATTACCACAACACATGCATGCATTACTTCTGCTCACATTGTGGGGAAGCAATGTTGTGCATGATTTTATTTCCAGGCAAAATCTGCATGAAAGATCATTTTTTAAAAAATCTAAAAATAAATCACTTTTATTATGTTTTTAAACAATTAATTTTGAAAATGTAAATTTTCCTCCCTCTTTGTTTCCTTTAAAGGAATCACAAATAGGGAACATCTTGTCTTATTCTTGACTGCCACCCTTTTTGCCTACTTGTTTTCATCCTGTCCTTATTTCCCTTCCCTATAGAAAATTGACCCTTAAAGTAAATGAAAATAGGTAAAGGAAAATATAGGATCAATTTATAAGTTGTTTAAGCTGAGAATTGAGATGCCTAATGATTGGATGAAACTATTTTAATTTCTGCTTATAAGAATATAGGTGACCTACACCATTAATGCTGGAAGGATTACGTAGTTGAGTTGTCCTATAAAACTTTTACAAAATGTGATCAAGAGAAGAATAAGTGGTGAAACAAAAATTTATAAAATATAGGATCAATTTATACATTGTTTAAGCTGAGAATTGAGATGCCTAATGATTGGATGAAACTATTTTAATATCTGCTTATAAGAATATAGGTGACCTACACCATTAATGCTGGAAGGATTACTTAGTTGAGTTGTCCTATACAACTTTTACAAAATGTGATCAAGACTTTTACAAAATGTGATCAAGAGAAGAATAAGTGGTGAAACAAAAATTTATAAAATCAATTAAGTTTTGTGTTTTGGATCTAAAATAGATCTTATTTAATAACACAACTAATGGAGCAAGATGGATTAAAGAAGAAAGATATGTCTAAGATTTTTGCTAACTTAGGAGTAAAGACCCTAAATGGTTACTGCAGTGGATTTTAGATAATAAAGGAATACATATTAATTATATTGATACATAGAGAACATGTAAAATTATATAATCTAGTGCTAAGGCTACTAAGCTTCTTTCTTTTTACACTAGTACTAGATGAACTCACTTGTTATATTCCATATAAATCTCATTAGCATAAGTTATTTGCAAATGAAAAGGAATAATTAACTTGGATGGATAGGAAATCCTTTGCACGTCTCCGATTTAGATAGCTTGAATTTATTGAACAATAAAAATGGTATTAGTGAAGATATATTAGTAGGAGGAAAACTGGGTGGAGATTTATGCAACGAGATTCAAGCTAGAGAAATAATTGAATTTCTCAACCAAGTGGAGACTTAATGTCTCTTGGACTATCGCCATTATCAATAATTTGTTCTCCAACATCAAAGATTTAACTTAGTACATGGTTCATACAAGGGTTAAACCAACAGTCATCTTATCATCTGACATATATTTCCTTTTGTAATAATACAATGAATGCCTTTTTTACAATCTGATGAACCCAGGTAATAATTTATAGTGTTTGTCATAAAGCTCTAGAGTTTCCTTTGCAAAAGAAATTACATGTTGCTACCTCAAATAAAAGCTGGTGTTTTTGATACCTTCAGGGATGAAAATTTGGTTACTCAAGCCATTGAGTTGAATGAGCAGTTACATCAGGTATTAAGTCACCATGATAGACTTCTCTCAGTTAATGCTACAGCTACTCCAACTTGGGATGTCAATGGGGAAGGGGAGGAGGAAGAGGATGCAGAAAGCCTGTGGAGAAGGTAATGTTAATTAGCTTAATATTTTCTTTGTTGCATAAGCTGAAAAGATTCAGAAGACAGTGGGCCATTTGAGAAGTCTGTTGTTGAATTGCCTGTCCCCATTTGAGTTGGGCCATTTGAGAGGTCCGTCCCCAATTTCAATAGTTTGGTAATTCATCGAATTGCCTGGACAACAAATAACTCCAAGTTATTTTAGATGTTCTTCCAGTATGTTAGAGCTTAGTTGGTCAAATCATCCTAGTCAATATCAGTTAACACATACAGTTTATATATCGTCCTGACAATGTCGAACCAAGATAGTCTTCTTGTTTTCCTTGTGCTTCACATTTTTATTCTGTTATATTCTTTTCCTGAAACTACAGAATAAAGAAAGGAAAAGCTTGCGCCGAGGATAGTTCAGATGACTCAGTACATGTTTTCAGATCTATTCCTAAGGAAAAGATGAGCCGACCAATCATCAGACCACTATGCATTGAATCATCTGACCCTGATGTTAAACTGTCCCCACCAAGCAGCCATTCAATTGGTTTGGGAAGCAAACATCATTCAACTACCTATTTACCACCACCGCCATCTCAACACAAAGAGAGAGAGAGCTTCTTTAATGACAAAACCATGGACAGCTCAGGTCTGGCAACTCATGTCAGGGATCTATCATTGCACAACCATGACGGTAATAGTTCTGGAAGTTGCAGCACTGATTCTAGTGAAAGGGATGTATATGTTTTTCGTGACTGACAACAATTAGAAGACTAACTATAAGCGCCCCTGATTCAATGCTTATGGCAAATTTGCAATTGCTTTCCCTCTCGTCCATGCTGACCATTACATTCATTGTAGTTTATCTTTTCTTGTTTGGGGAGGTGAGTGTTGTATATAACATGGCAGGAAGAACAATGGTTATTTTAGCAGGTTACCATGTCATGCTGTGCATTTTTAGAGGGTTTTCTCGGGCATTGTTATTGTGTGTTAACTTAACCCAGACCTTGATGTCCAAATAGAATGTTGTGAACATGTTTCTTTGTAAATGACTGATTTTTGAGGTGACAGTTGATGCCTATTTTTTAATTGGTTGTTGTTAATTTGTGATTTGGTGGGAGACTGAAACAAGTATAATACAGACATTCCAGGTGCGTACTGTTTAATAATGATTCTATTCATTAAGCTAAAAGCCAAGATAATCTGCTGAGGCATCATTCATAGAACTGATTCAAGAATTTGATATTTGAACATAACTGTATCAGATAATAGCCATATTTTTCATTGTAGATCTTTCATTTGAGTTTTGAGTTATGTTAGACTTTTAGATTATGATAGTTGTTAGAAGTTGAAATATGTTTTCATCTAACAATGCAAAGTGTCCTTTACTTGGGCATTGTTGGCTAATCAACTTAAGCAACATACTGGAAACGAATTTCCCATAAGGTCTTCACTGAAGAAAAAGGAATTAAAATGCTTTAAGACATCAACAAATATAGAATAAGTCACAAGATTTGTTGATGCGAAGCTCAAAAAAATACAAGAAATAGAAAAAGAAACTATTAAGAGAATATATTAAATTGATAAAGGAAAATTTTAAAATCTTGTCGAATGTTTACCGTGATTTCTCTGAAGTGAAATAGGTAAACGCAAATATCCAATTTTTTACTTAAAAATTATGCAAACACCAACAACACAGAATGCTTCATATGATTGTTGAATGCAAAGCTCTATTTTTTAAAGAATATCGATAAAAAAAAAGGTTAAAATCGTCTCGAATGTTTACTCCTCTGGTTTTGAAGGGAAAGCAGCAAAAATTATTTATTTTTCTCTTAAAAATTATGTAAGAAAATCGTGGTCGGCAGGATTCGAACCTGCGCGGGCAAAGCCCACAAGATTTCTAGTCATGCCCGATAACCACTCCGGCACGACCACATGTTGTTAAACTGCGTTTCTATATTTTTATTATTTTCTAATTTCTTAGTTCATGATTAATAAATCTAGATTACATGCCCCACGTGGTGCAACAATAATATATTAAATATTCACAATTTAAATCTCAATTACAATATATTATAAATTATTTTCTTGATTGTTGAACAAAGTTACTTATTCCTTCTAGTTTATTTCTTTCTTATTTAGGCTATTTCTTTCGAAAATTCTATTAACCATAGTAAAAATTATATCTTTATTTTCTTTCAAGAAAAGATGAAATTTATTATCTTAGCGGTCCTACATGATCAATCCTATGATCATTTATAAAGAAATAAATTAAAAAATTACAGTTAGTCAAAGAGGACATTATTTTGACTTTATTGAGATTTCATCCTTGTCTATTTTAATAACTCTGTTTCATCATAATCAAGTCTAACTATGCCACAAAAATATGTTTTCATCTTCCTAATTCTTAAGAGGAATATTATTTATGATCCGCATCTTCTTGATTCCTAGGGAGAATCCATCTAAATTTTAATTGTGGCTGAGAGAGTGATTTTCTTTTTTCTTTAATCATCAAAACTTATTTTCACCACAATAAGAAAATTATAGTTATTTTTTCTTCTTTCTTTCGCATGGAGGATTTGACACGTGGAGAAACCTCGTTCTCCAGTTCAAGGACCATCTCTTATCTTCTTAAAAATAAATAAATAATAAATAAATAAATAAAACGAAAAAGAGGAGAACAGAATAAAAAAAAAGGTCTCAAAAAAATCAAAGCCAGGCTCATCTACAGCTTCGTCTCCGCTACATGGCAGTCCTCAGCGTCTAAACAATGCAATCGACGAGGCCTCGCCTCTCCTCCCCCTCCTCCTCTCTCCTACTCGCAGCTCCCTTTCCTTCCTCCTCCTCCTCCTCCTGTTCCTTCTCCGCCGTCACTAGGCGGCGCATCACCATCTTGCGTCCCCTCTCCTCCCTCAGGGAGTCCAAGAAGGTCACTCTTCGTAAGGCCACCAACGTCCCCCGGAATCTAAGGTTCGAAGACCGAAAGGGAAGGGGCGATGGAAGTCGCAAGGAGGACGACGACGAGGGGGAGCTCGGCGGGGATTCCGCTCTGAAGGGGACGATCCTTGCGGGGCTTCTTTTGGTAGGGGTCGTCGGAGGGTTCGGGACTGTTGGGTACGTGTACAAGGAGCAGATTAATGCTTTTTTGACTCAGTTCTCCGGTTTCATCGACGGTGAGATCCTTTGCCCTTTGAAAAGATTGGATTTTGTTTGTTGGATTTGGGGGGATCGGTGGGTCCATGTGGTTCTGTGAAATTTGAGTTTTTCTTTCTTGTTGATTTGTCTGTCTCAATCGAATTCAGGGGTCATTGAAAAGTTGAAATGTTAAATTTATTATGAAGGCCAACGATGCTATGTAAATTCTAGTTTGTTTGGTATAAAATCATCCTCCTCCTCTCTCCAAAAGGAAATTCATTGTGCCAAGCTGTCATGGAGTTTGCAATTCTTGTCTCTTTCAGTGTCAATAAATTTTTAGAGAATTATCCAACAAAACAACATTATCATTTTTAGGACCTTGTCGCGACTTATATAATAAGATATATGGTCATAACTACTAACTTGAGAATAAGAAAATGAATGCTAATTTTACATATATATTTTTTCTTTGATTTTTGTTGCATTATTTGTGACTTCTAGCGAACTAACTGTTCAAGATTGTTTTGTAGTGTTTGATGCTAACTACTCTTTTATGCTTTAGGTTATGGGCCCGCTGGATACGCTTTATTTGTGCTTGTTTATTCTGGACTCGAGGTAAGAATTAATGCTGGTCAGTTCTTGCAAAACATTACTAGTAATGGACAATAGAAACCTCTATATTGGACTTGTATTGACAATAACAATCTCATGGCATTCCATGTCTATCATCATCATTGGAAGTGTTGGGCTAGTTTGAAAATTCTAAAAATAAAACTACCATTTATAAACGAAATTGTTGCTGCCTTTAATATAAGTTAAACTAATTAGACACTTATTTGATTGTCTCCCAGTTTCACCATTATGTCAATTTAGAACTGTTATAAATTTTAGGAGCAGAGAGCAGAATTTGATCCTTTGTTATTTTCCTTTTTGAGCTCTTGATTTTTGTGAGGATGAGTCTTGATAAGCTAGTTGGGTTGTGATTATGCAACATAGGTGATTGTGGGACCAAATTATATGCAAGACTTTTCTTGTAGGTGTAAAGATGCATGTGTTATGTTGCTAACACTTACCTGCATCAATCTCGCTTAAATTTTGACATCTTATCCTCTCAACTCTGGATGTTTTTATTTTAGATTTTGGCAATTCCAGCAATTCCCTTAACCATGTCAGCAGGACTTCTGTTTGGTAGTGTGACTGGAACCATCATTGTATCTATTAGTGGGACGGTAAGTTGTTTGTGTCAACCTTTTGGTTCAAGCTAACTTCTGACATTAGCTGCAAGTTCTTACTTAAATTGCTTGATTTTCTAGGTTGCTGCTTCTGTAGCTTTTCTTATTGCTAGGTATTTTGCAAGGGAACGGATCCTCAAATTGGTTGAAGGAAATAAGAAATTTTTGGCAATTGACAAGGCAATTGGAGAAAATGGCTTTAGAGTTGTTACACTCCTTCGATTGAGTCCTTTGCTCCCATTTTCTTTGGGAAACTATCTATACGGCTTGACATCAGTGAAGTTTGTGCCTTATGTTCTAGGAAGGTTAGCTGAGTTATTTTGTATCCTTTTGTAATGTACGCTTGCATTTTCTGCCTTTTGCTATGTTTTTCTTTATTCTGGATGCAGTTTCATGATAAGTGCTCTAGATGAGTGACAACTGATGGCACATTTAATATGGTGGAAAAGACCATAAAAAATGAATATGGAAAGCATTTGGAAAGAATGGTCCCATAATTGTTATTGCTTATTTTACTGGTGATTTTTCACTTGTTAGACAGTTGTTATCCGAGAGCCCACATGATATAGTTCAAAGTAGCAGATTAATGTGGCTGCTCGTGTTTGTCCTAGAGCTATGCCTTGGTCATTCTACTTGAGAGGCTGCTGTTGATTTCATAACTTGTTATTTTCTAATTCTTTACTGAATTATTGAATAGTTTGATGTCTAGCTGCTAGATGGAAACTCGATCTCTATTCACTTAGATGCTTCTTTGTATATTTGTTTATATTTTCTTTGTTAAATGGTATTTATCAGCAAGGGTACCTATTGAAGAATTAGTTAGATAACCTTGGTGGATATGGTGCACGTACAAGTTTAGATTTGCACCATGCATGATTACATTTATTATTAGTCCATTATTCAGAAACTAGCTAAGTAGGCAAAAAATTTCTCCATAATTAAGCTTGTCTATTGGGGTGAGTTTAAATAAACTTCAATGTTCTGAATGTTCCTCAATGCCAGTTAGAGCTTACCAGTTGTAGACTACTGCTTTTTTTTAAAAGGTATTTACATTGTCTTCTACTCTATTCTGGGAGACCGTATTCTGGGTCACCTTAGCAAATATGTGAACTCTCTGAAGCTTATGTCTTTATCTTTTAATGATCAACTTTCTGGTTTGCAGCTGGTTGGGAATGCTTCCAGGGACATGGGCTTATGTTAGTGCAGGTGCATTTGGGCGAGCTGTAATTGTGAGTTTCTCTGAGTTATGAAGTTTTGCAGCTAGAACTTCTTCGATGTGTACATGTTTCATATGATCATATACTTTTCAGGATTATAGCTGTTTGCATACTATGCTTTCCTTTGTTCATCATTTTCCCCCCTACTGTATGCTTGCTTCTCCAAGTTTTTTCATTGGGTATCCTCTTCTAAGCAAATGCAGTAACCTCTAGCCATGACATGTTGAAAGTTGAGTTACTTTCATAAAGAAGTTTTTCTAGAAACACAATAGAGCATTGTGATCTTGGCAGCAATTTGATTGTAAGTCAAGATTACCACTTTAACATTACCTTTCTCTTCTCTTTCTTCTATTTATATCTTCTTCTCTATCTTCATTAAGCAGTAGACTAGAGTTGTCAACAGATTCTGGATGAATATAGTCACATGAGGTACTAAGGAATTGGAAGTCTCCACATCTCCAGGACTTGTCTGTTATCCTGACTTATCGATAAAGACACAAGCATCAACATCTGTCTAGCTTGGCTACTTCATAGCAATTCTGATACCTTACCTGGAAAGCATGAATGGTTTGCATGTGGAACAGGAGGGTCTAGTTTTGCTGAGGAACTTGGAAGTATGCAAACCTTAAGACAACCTGTTTCATGGCTATATTCACTTCAATTAAAATAAAAATACTTGGTCAAGGACTCTTATTTATGTTGCAAATTAATGAGCTTCTTTCTACTATTCTACAGAAAGTTTCATAACACCAAATAACATTTAGGCATATCCGTCGTCACTGCCTTGAAATTTTACTTTCTTGGCATTGTTTACTTCAGGATAAATGCTGTTGATTTCTGCGTGAACTTTGTTGCCATTATAATACACTTTCAAAGAACTTAGCTTAATTATTTCTTGTCAGCAGCAAGAGGAATCAGATGTGGGGCTACCAGGAGGGAATGGCCAGTTACTGACTCTTGGCTTAGGGCTGTTATTCACAGCCATTGCTGCAGCTTATGTTACTCGTCTTGCAAAGGTAACGACTGTCTACATTCTACTGTATACCTTACTAATAAATACCTAATCTTTTGATAACTTCAAGGAATCTTTTCCAAGTATGTGCATGACTAGTTCTTTTTTCTTTGCTTCTAATTTTTGAAGATAGTGGGCTCTAAGTGTGAGTCGACATGCATTTATATTTGGAGTTACATTCCTCGTGCAAATATGCAAATTGATGGATTAGAAGAGAAACTAAAGTGAAATATGTAGCACTCCCACCCCCTTCAGGACTTGAAGTTATTTTTTGCATTGTTTTATCACACATATGAACCCATTTGAAAATTGCATTGAAATCATTTGTGGTTAAAAGTAGATACACTCCAATAGCAAGATTAACAGAAAAACACAGAATACAACAAAACCAAATCTTCTTAACAAAAGATCACTTCTTTTTTTTGAAAATGATAAAAGGATTAACAGGTTCACCCAATTATATATCAAGAAGAATGGTAAATGGATAGTGATACAACAAAAACTCAGTGAAAATCCAGCTCAACTCTAATGATAAAGAGGGAAGAATAATAATTGATAAAATCCAAACATTGACTGGCCTGTAGGAATCGTAGGAAGCAACCAAGAGCATAAAGCCTCATGGTGAAGACATTTTACTCAGCAACTCTTACTGAAAATTGTGGTTTCCAAAGTATAAGAATGCCAGCGTCTCTGATCTGTTAGCCCCCAGATGTTCTTCCCTTTCTAGCTTTTCAAACTGTGAATACTTTATCCTGAGCAAAAATATTGGAAATTCATAAATGTTGAAAAAGAGAGCCCACCTGTTCCCGCCTGGCATTAATTGAAAAGAGGTCCTCCAGCTCAAACAATGGCAGGAGAGCAATTCCACCCAATCGACATTGGCCAAGACATTGAAAGAACATGTGAGCTGCAGTCTCCTTATCATAGCTCTATTGCTTGTCAAGCGTATCTGAGAAATTCAACCAACATCTTCTACACAACTGGCTCCTAGTGTTAAGGTTGTTTTGGATCATCAACCAAGTGAAAATTTGGGCTGTATTTGGCACATAAGAAGACCAGATGATAGCATGGTTTGTCAGTACGTTCGATGAATGAAAGTATGAAGTTGAGTGAATAAAGAAGTGGCCATTTTGTGACCATTTGCAGAATGATAGTTAACAGCTTCAACACACTGGAGAGATCCATAGGATAGCAATAAGAAAGTTCCAGCAAGATATCGGTGAAAGAGAGATCCTGAATATTGATGGCCCCAAGTTGCAATAGTGACAGAGATCGAGAAAGTGTCAATACAAAGGTGGGCTTGTTATGCCAGTGGCTATGCCAGAAGGAGACCATGTGGCTATGTAAGGAGACTATGCTTCTTGGACATGGATTACTGATTACTAAGAGCAGAGGAGCTTGTAGCCCAAACTTTCTATTCCTCTAGGGTTCATTTTAATATTTTATATGCTCTATTAACATTATTTATTTTTTTCCAACTAACAAATACTCCTAAAATTTTACCTTGGGATCAGCATCAACACCTTGAAACTTACTAGTCAGAAGGTGCCTGTGCTTCTTGATGCTGATACAATAGAAATACCCTGGATGAACTATGCCAACTATATTCGTTATCGAGACGTTTATTCTTTGTATCCTCTTTGTTCTTTGGATGATAGGAAATTGAATTTTCCATTTATTTTTTTTCCATCGTTTGTTGCAGGATGCAGTAAAAGATATCGAATAGGATAGCTATTTGTGGGGCACAAATTTATAGCAAATGGTAGGCCCCGAGGCTGATTGCTTTGCATGTTTTAGCACATGTATACACATGCATCTCTCAGCTGCATGTTATACGATGTAATATATTGTTTTTTCAATGCGAAGAATCCAATTGTAAGATGATGGCTTTGCATGCATCCTCAATTGTAAGTACTCCATTCGTGAAGGCCTTTGTTATGGTCTCTATCTTAAGAACAGTAGCATCACATACAAGTCAATAGAAATACGAGGTAGAGGAGACTATTTGAAACCAAAACCTTAATATTTTACCAATTAATGTTACATTGTACCAAAGCATCAACAGAAATCATCTCTTGATGTGGAGCATTGTTAGAATCTGATAGCGTCCTATCAAAGCACATGTTTTTTTTTTTTGAAGTGATTTATTCTAAGTGGTAAGCACGGAAACATATATTGTCTGAGGTTCCGGATTCGAGTTCCCTTAGTAACAAATAAATCTCCCTTGAGGGGCCTGTTGATTGAAGGTGATGTCTTGACACTGGGATCTCTTATCAACATAGTAGAATTGTATATCTAAAAAATTCCTTAGAAAAGTTTCTGAATATGGGACCGTTTCAACGGTGGTGCAATCACTATAAAAAATTTACTCTGCTGCATATATTTTAGTCTTGTTGGTGAAAATTGGTTCTGTTAACATACACAAGCAATCTTTCTAGTAAGGAGATTTGCTGGTATTTGCATAGAGCTGGATTCGAACAAGAGACTGCCAACAAGTTTTAGATTGGGTAAACATGGATTTAGGTTCGAATACAAGATTCTCTACAAGGTCTACTTCAAATGTGTAGTCTATGGCCATAACACAGTGATCAAAATTTCAGCTTTACTTCGCCGGAGGAGACCAGAACCGCAACCCCTTTGCAGTCTTCATTTTACCGTAGAATTTGTAGTCACCATCTGTACGGATTCAACTTACATGACAAAGTATACAGTTCATTATTCATAAAGTTTAACTGTACGTAGCCTATAATAGTACATAACTACATTCTTAAACAAGGATAAACAAATCTAATTAAGTAAATTTTACGACCATTAAGGAGATAAATATGTTACATATTTGAACACGGTTGCATGGACTATTATTCAGTCATGTAGCTAAGCTACTACAAGGTTCCCCTTAAAACAGGAGGCGTGTTTACTTGAAATCAGCCTCTTGCATCTCAGTTCAAGTGGCTCTCAAACAGTCGGGTTATCGCCATTTTGGTGTCTCTGATCTCCTGTTTGGAAGAAAGAAATGATGGCAGAGTCAAAAGCATGATCGAGAGAATTTATTTGTTCTGATGTAGGAATTTGAATTAGCACAAAAGAAGATGCACCTTGTCTTTCTCCCATCGACGGACAGATTATCAACCACCTTGGATTGCTTCCCTCCCTGAGACAAATGTGTCTGTCGAGTGATCAGTGGCTGCAAATTTACAAGAAAGGTTAGTAGTAGATCAACAGGCCAATAATGGAAATAAGGCATGATATAAAAGTGGCGGGAGATCTGGCAAAGGGCAGAAAGGAAAAGTTTAGCCCACGAATGTGCGGTTCGACTCCAACTGACGTGTGGATCCAAGCAATCTCACAAAGGAGGAGCTAGAAATCACATGATCAAACGTATGAAACGTCAATGAAATGCATGCATCTACTCACCTACATATTTTCTCCATTGAAGGTATGAAAATACTTTTACAAGGCACAACAAGCATAACATTAAAATTTTCTAAGCAATACAAGCCCTAACCTTCTTAGTTGCCGTCAGATTCCTAGATACCATAGGAGCTATCTTTGCATCGACTTGTTGAAATTGCCTGTCTTTGGCGTTTCCCTGATTGAAATTCAATGAGATTAATCAGAGAAAATGAATAAGTACAAGAAAGTGCAAACTTTCAGAGCGCTCATTTCCGAAAAACTTATTTCGTTAAATTTTAATGAACATAAATAAGTTTGTTGAGGAGAGATTGTTCAAAACATCCGCCAAAACCATGAATTGCTGAATAGGCAGAAAAAGGATCTCAATAATGAGTAGAATATGTGCAACATCAGTTTTTCTCCTGTTGACATTTGAAGTCACTAAAATGAGCAAATAACAGAGAAACAACTGTTGAAACAGATGTTTTCTCTGCTAGAGTATAAACTGTGTCTCCAACAGTAGCGGGCATAGACACCACGCCAAAAATGTCAAGTGTTCTACTGGAAGAACAATGAAACAACCATTGAATTATATACTTATTTATGTAGTATGCTGGATCCTCCCCTTCCATTCCTCTAAAGAATTAGCAGGAGCTGAAGTGGTAATTGGTTAGTTACAACCCAACAATCTAATAACTTCTATTGACATCCTAATAAGAGTTGCAAAACAGGTTGGTGCCAAGTTTTGTGTTAAATATCCATTCCTGTAGTTTGAATTAGTGGATTCAAGCAAGATACAAATCTTAATAGCACTGACTGCAGCGACTTTATAATATGAGCTAATGGGAAATTGCTATATGTAAATTATAAAGCCAAGAATTACATCCCTAAGGAATATATCATGAGAAAAAATTGTTTATTGTTCCATGTGCATGAAATAAGTACCTAAAAGATGTAGAAGTGGGAATGATAAAATTGTATTGCAATCTGATTCAAGAGATACATAACACATGTATATAGGACCCAATATGAAATCCTAACCTAAACAACTAATGTGGGACTAAATCCATTAGACTAATAATGCAACAGATCTAAAACTCTAAACACTCTCCTTCAAGATTGAGCATAAATACTATTTATGCCCAGCTTGTTTCATAAGATCAATTCTCACCAAATGAAACGATGAAAACATGAGCATGAGAAAGAAAAACATAAAATTTGTATGCAAGTGAAACCAAATTTTGACTAGTACAAAAGTTTCAATTCATTGTTTTTAAGCCAGACATCATATAAGCAAAGAGAGACTAAAGAGATAGAGATCTTAGGACTCACTCTTGGACTTTCCATGAGATGACACTTGCAACAACATGAAATATATTGAAGAAAAAAAGAGAGAAGGAAATCACTCAACGAGGGTCTTATGGTCGATACAGTGCACCAACAACATGCAAAGATAGCATAGAAGAGGGAGAAAGAAAGCATAGGAAGAACCAAGAGGATAGGGAAAAGAAGAAGAGGGAGAAGAAAGAGATCTGCACTTCTAGATCTGGACATTAGAGAGAGGAAGAAGTAAATCAAGTTGTATCTGGACCTTCATTGGCTAGAAATGAATGGGTATCCAATAATTGGGTATCTATGAGTACCAGACCTATTCAAGTCAGATATGATTAGCCTTGTTATCCTTAATAATCGAGTTTGGATCAGGTTTACAATTGCTTAAAATTAAAGGTACCAATCAGTTTGAGTACCCATTTATCGTTCAAAGTATTTAATTGGTTTCAAATAGTAGATAGCAATCGAGTTGGCATAGGAGATAGTTAATCAAGATCGGATTTGGATAACATCCAAAAATGTGGGTATTAAACCCATTACTATCCCTGCTTATTCATTCCATTAACACATCAAATTGGTGCAATTTGAGACAACATACCCAATTTACATAAAATAATACCTCTTTTTGTTTAGCTCCTTTGGTAGTTTGAATCTGGGTCTCAACTCTGACACAAGTTGTGAGCTGGGTCCTAGAAGGAAGGTTAACAGACCTGAAAATTTCAAATAAAAATATGCAATCAGATTCTAAAAAGTGTAATTAATTCATAAAAAAATAATAATGACAATTTAAGACAATATTAAACCTTGCTAACAGCACTAAAAGAACAATTATATATGTAAAAAAAATCAGATGGATATGAATTTATACAGAATAAAATCAGATTCCTAAACAAGCATCACCTTGACTTGGGTGGGGCAACAAGTGCCTGAGTTTGCTTCAATCTATTAGACCGACTATCAACTGCCAAGGGAATACTTCTTACTTCTTTTATGTCCCTAAAGTTCATAGGGAAAGATTAAGAAACAATATTTGGAAGACGTCTGCTTACTGTAAAGATGTCAATAATATGGTTTTTACCTTTTAACTTCTGGTCTTCTCTTTGTCAATCCATTTGTTGTGACATTTTTGTTCATTGTACCCTGTAAAAATGGAAGGATGAGAACAGAAAGATGAAGTATAGTATGCAAAAAATGTTACTTATGCAACTAAAATATCAAAAAAGAAGTTCTAGTCTAGAGAGAAATTAAACAAAATATAAATCACTCATGTGTCAAAATATTACCATACGAGCAATGTATAAATGTTAGAAGTACTTTTTGATAAATTTTTATGCACCAAGACAAATGGTTCAGCATCATTTTTCTTGAGGAAATTATTAAAAATCATCAGGATCTCCAGGAAAGTTGCTAAGAGGAACTAGATGAGGCTATTTTAAATGAACATCATATTTAGTAGTACTTTAAAACCAATTAAATTCACCTGTGCACTTGAACTATCCTTAGGGTGACTTGGCTTAGATGCATGCATGTTTGAGCCCCCAGAGGTCAGCTTTTCTGTACTTCCTCTTTTGCTTGCTCTTCTTTCCATTACAAGAGTAAACAGACCTGGGGTAGTTAAAATAGTGTGTGTTTCTATAGGTGGTCTACTTGAAGCAACCAAGAGAGGCCTAGTAGAGCTTTTGACTGTACAAGTTGGTGCCCTGATCGGAGTTTGACTGGCCATCTTTGATGTTGTTCTTACTCCCTTTGATGACCAAACCATATTCATCCTAGGTTCTCCTCTAACGTTTCTACCTGAAGCAAGGTCCTGAACACACACAAAAAAATGAATGGTTGTCTTAGTTATGTAAGATAAAATAGAGCTTTTAATTTTTAGACATTAGTTTCTTTATTTTTTTATTTTTGATATTTGCATGATATTTGCATGTTAACTATTAAGAGTTGCATTTTGGTTCAATGATAACATGAGTATCAGAGGTGCATAGCGTTCAATAGCAATATATAACACATGCAATATAATCAACAAGAGGACTTGAGATTAAGGATCAGTAGCAACCTTCTTAATTATTTTAGAGC
The DNA here is from genome assembly GCA_037834155.1 of Curcuma caesia. Taxonomy (NCBI): domain Eukaryota; kingdom Viridiplantae; phylum Streptophyta; class Magnoliopsida; order Zingiberales; family Zingiberaceae; genus Curcuma; species Curcuma caesia. Next base: position 331,983 of record JBBMKF010000007.1, on the reverse strand, counting down.
CTCTTCAGCAACAATTCAATCAAAAATGTTTCTCTTTTGACGCGGGAAAAAATGGTCAAAGACAAGTGCTGCAGTACCTTAACATAGGAAATTGATTTATAATCCAGAGATTTGCCAATTGCTTGTGACTGATGAGAGTTTGATTTGCTTGTATCTAGTGTTGTCCCTTGTGGAACTCTCCTGGGCTTCAGGTCTAATACCTTGTCCTGTGGTTTCTGCATGACCTCTTTATGGTCAAGATCGCTCCTAAAATGTGATTTCTCCTCTAAATCATCAGTATGACGCAATGGTGATGGATTCTCTGATGGTTGCACCAGCAACATATCATCAGAGTTCTTAGTTTGCTTAGGGCTATCCAAAACTTCTATCTGCAAAGTAAGATTAGGCAGTGTGGAATCTGGACATAAGCATCTTTCTTGAAGTGGTACACTATGGCTGATTTCTTGTTCATGGGATGTTGCAGGTTTAGCTTCTTCTGTGGAAGAATGAACACTGTTCCCATCTCTAATGTTTTCATGTTGTACTGCTGCATCTTCTTCTCCACTTTGACTAGAAATACTACAATCACCACTATAATCCAGTGTAAGCTCTGTTTGCTGATTCTGTTCAGCTTTCATTGCTCTAATCCTTCTATAACGTTCTTCAAAATAGGCTTTCTTTTTTGCAACTAGACCATTGAACTTCTCTAGTTCTTCCTGACATCTGTTGTGAGTAAAAACTGACCTCCTTTCCCATGACAATGTTTCAATTGGAAATCGTCCAAAGGAAATGGAACCATGATCAAGCATTTGAGATGCTGGAATTTCCTGGAGGAACAAGTTAGTCATAATTACCTTTATAATTGTGTCCAATAGGTGAATGAAAGGGAATATTGTATAGTAGTGAAGAGTAATCATCATCTGCATGAGTATGATTTTTGACTTGCAACATTAGTTCTCAAAAACTAAGTGTCTAAGCAATGGCATCCTTTGTACATTATAGACCAGCATAGCAATTTGTGGACCATAAACTGATGAAAAACAATGTCACACAATTACTAAAAAACTAAAAAGGAAAATTACAGGGAGGCATAAAAAATCTATGCTGATTCCGGAAAGGGAAAAATGTGATATAGAAAAGGCATGGATCTGCCATTACCTGGTACAGCATGTTCCAACTAATTCACACTCAGTTTATGCAAACTTTAACACAACCAAAAGTGCTAGATTTGCACCTATCCATAAAAATAACAAAATTGCACAAAAAGCTCCATCAAATGAGCAGAACTAAAGCAAGGTTTATCTTAAAATACCAAATGAAAGGAAAACATGTGTTGCAAACATAGACTTATCAGTTACTAATTTTTTATATAACAAGACACGAGAATGATAAGTTTTGATCAATTTCAGTTCAAATACTAGCCTAGTCCATGGCTTGATTGCTCCAGCATCATGATTTTTCTTTTTTTTTGTTATGTTAAGACTGCGTACAATAGACCCTCTCCCAGAACCCCGCATTGGCAGGAGTTTCGTGCACCAGATTGTCCTTTTTTTATGTGTATTTTCTGTATTAGTCTTTTTTTTTTTGAGATACTAACGTATTTGTGCATTAAATGTGAAATTTCATTAAGTAGACTACCTGCTTGGCCTTTGGCATTCCTTTCTCTCTAAAAAAAAAGTAAATCATATTCTTTTCTTTAGTACGTTTAATGAATTTTGGAACATGAATCTTGCAGTTCATTTATGTTTTATCAATGTTTTTCACTCTTTTTTCATTTTTTCTTTTCATTACATAAACTAAGTTCATTTCCACAATTGCCTCTATTAGCAATTGGTAATCATTATGCGCTTCATTCTTCAAAATGTCTAATAACAAAACCCTGACTTATGATTCTATTATAAACAAATCAATAGCATTAGCACCTGAGTGGACAAATAAAAAAGGCTTGCTAGTATGCAACTCAAGGGCGCAAGAACAGGAAATCAAAGAAATTATAGAACGTAGATAATGGAAAAAAATTACATGCGACTCATATCCATCAGGGAGCTCCTGAGACCATCCTTGATAAGCTTCATCAACATCAATTGCCATTTGATTAGTTGTCAAGAAGGAAAAACAACAGAACTAACCATGGAGGGGATACTTCTGGTTTCTGAATGTCATTCTGCACCGCCAAAAAAAATTAACACCATCAGTCATTAAACATACAATTGAATAAGATTAGTAAGAAGGCAGCACATAGCAAACAAAGGAAAGCAATCTAACTTTTGATGACAACGAGCCAAGAAATTAATTGACAGCAAACAAAGCAATTAATTGACAACAAACACAAATCAAACTTTATAGTGTGAAGTTTTCAAGGTGTTTAATTACTTGGACGTTGACATATAAATGACATCAAATATCAGATTTTTTTAGTTTCGATCTAACCAGATCCAAGTTACCTTTTTGTGACTTAGACTAGTGGAAGACTTTTGCCTAACAACCACTGGGCCCGAACTCATAAACATCTCACATAGGAGAAGGCTATATCGCCTTATTATGCATATCTTCCCTCTTTTTTCTGTTACAGATTCACATAGGGGCATGGTTAGAGCTTAACATATCATTGCCCCATGTACCTTGCTTAATTTGATCAAAAAGAATGTACCTTGCTTATGCAACTCCTTGGAAACTTTACATGCAGTGTCCCCTCTTCTCCAAGTCTTCAAGGACAATAGTTACACGTGAGTCATCAAAACTCAAACAAGCACGCTCCTTTTACTGTCTCCCATCAAGTTATGCGAGAAAAGGGAAAATCTAAATAAATTCGCGAAAGAAAGACGTATGGTCAAGTCTCCATCCCCAACCGATCAGGATGTACATTTGTTGTAATTTAGTTATCAAACAATAAAGCGGTGCTCCATCAACCGTGGACTTTTATGGCACGACATAAATCTATGATGATTAAGTTGATAACCCACCCTGACAATCGCTTCCCACGAACGGAGCGAATTTCCCTGGCGCTGACGAATTCACAGACGTCCATATCCGAGCATCTGCTTACATTTCGAGAGCAACAGAGCCCTTTTTCGTTCTCTTTCGTTGAATACAACCTAAGATTTAGTCGCATTTCGCTCAAATTGTCTCAAAACTAGTCCAATTCCAGCACCAGCTCACTCAGCGATTCAAGAAATTTTCTCAAAGAAAGAAGGAAAATAAAAACAAGGATTAAACGACAAGCCAGAAAAACGAAACCCAGACTCCATGAATCACAAAGATGAGAGAGAGACACACAAGAAAGCATACTTGTTGCAATTTGAGGAAAGTACACTCGGATCCAAGCCTAGGGATTCGAAATCTCTGCAGATTCCTTCATGAAAAAGGGCACAAAACCCCTCAAAGAAGAAGAACTGGAGCGCAGTGGAATGCGGGAAGAAGAGACGACGACCATGTGAGCCTGCCGGTGGACTTTGGAAGCAAGCTATTAATAAGGGAGTCGGTGAAAGAGGCGGGAGCAAGAGAAGGGGGTAGCGATCTGACCGTCCATTCGGGTGATGCTACGCTCTAGTCCGTCAGATCACCAGTCACAGGACCACCTCCCCGTCTCCAGCCGACTTGCATGTGCCACTGTGGCTTATTCATTACGCCGTATTCTCCATTCTGCGACATCCCATTCATGTTTATTATTGATTAAGATAATTATTAAACATAAAAATAAAATAAAATGCTGCAAAAAAAATTTCTTCAGGTGAAAAAAAATATAATGCCCTTGTGTGTAGCTCCAGTAACAATCGCTTCTAAAGCACTGCTCCAGTATTTGATGCAGTTTCAACCTTTTCATTTAAGTTTTTGAAGTCTCTCATCTTCATCAATGTCCCTGTCCAATTTTCTGAATGAGATAGCTCCTTGCTTCAGATCTTAGTTGAGAATGAGAGCCACTCCTAAGAAATGCAGATGGCTTACAAGCCACAGAAGGGGACTAAAAAATTTCACATTGTTTCAGTTGAGATGTTACTGACAATGACAACAACAATAAGAAATACATACTGAAATAATTGAGATATCTACTACATAATTGGTGGATAGGGATAGTCTTAAGAGTCTTTACTTAACTAGAATCAGAATGGGACAAGATAGCTTCTGGCACATTAGGGTTTATAAAACTTTTGTTCACATGCCTACAAGCCTTCAGACCCACACTAACTAGAAACCAGCTGACAGACAAAATTAAACAGTGTAGGATTAATTTCCTTGTATCTGAATCTTACTCATGAGTTGTTCCTGAATATCTGGCACAAGTAGGCTCAGTTGCATGTTCTTGGACAGCATGTGGACGAGTGGTGCCAAGAAATGTCTTTATTTTAGACTGTCGAGCATGTGAGAGCCTCAATTCATCAGATCTATATCTATTTATTATTTATGAATAAAAACAAAAGTATACAGAACTAATGATTGAGAATCTTAGGCAAAGGAGTGAACAAAAGGGCTGAACTAAACTTCACAACATTCAAATTAGATTTTGCTGAACTGCATGAGTTTGCTAGAGTCAACAGCTTCAGAACTTGGGAAATGCTTTCCATTTGAGCACATAATTCCTATAAAAACTATACATCATGTGAAGGCAACATAGGATGGAGTATACTGCTATGTTGAACAGCATCTACTTTGTGTGTTGGTAGCTTGAGTCTCTGTCACCTCAATGGTGTTTCCTCCCTTTATGTTCTCAGAAGCTCCTGGCTTCAGCCTGGGTTCTGTAGAAGAGATCAGGGACTTCTTGCACATGATCCTATATATCTCAGAAAGAATGATCTGAAATGCCTCCTCCACATTTGTAGACTCGAGGGCAGAGGTCTCCATGAAGAAAATGCCTTCTTTCTCAGCAAAGCTTTGAGCATCCTCTGCGGCGATGACACGGAGATGCTTTAGATCAGTTTTATTACCAATGAGCATGACTGTGATGTTTGAATCAGCATGATCACGGAGCTCCTTGAGCCAACGACTGGCATTCTCAAAGGACTTAGGTTTAGTTACATCATAAACAAGGAGTGCACCAAGGGCACCACGGTAGTAGGCACTGGTGATTGCTCGGTATCGTTCTTGGCCTGCTGTGTCCCATACCTGTGCTTTTACTGTCTTGCCTTCAACCTGAGAAAGATGGGACAATGATGAGAAGCGATAAAAGTAGAGGTATGAACAAATAGAAAAGTGCATAAATACAAAAAGCTGCCTCAAAACATAAATAGTCAAATACACAAGCATACTTGATGGAAAATAAGAACCTTGTATATTCCACCTACCCAGGAAGCTGATGATGGACTATTAAAAAACATAAATAAAAAAAAAAAGAGAGTTGAGTTCAGTATACGAGACTGCAACACAAACAAGACATCCTAGAGAACAGAAAGTATTCAAGATCAATCCAGTTTGTACCAACCAGAACAGCAACGCCAAGCAACTTCAGAAGTGCATTAGGTTGCACCAAGAAAGGAACGTGTGCAGTGCTAATAGGTTAGCAAGGACTAAATGTGTAACAAGAAAGGAACCAGAACAGATTAGTTGGCAAAGAGGCACAGAAATGTAAATGGCAATCTATGAAATCTAGAAGATAAAATGATTCAAATTTATCATGTTTTAGTTTTTCAGTTAAATGTCTACCCAAATAAAATTATAAAGGGCAGTCCAATGCACGAAGCTTCCATCAATACAGGATCCCGGGAAGGATTGAAACACATTGGATCCTATTATACACAATCTTAACCTGCGTTGCAAGAGGTTGTTTCTGTGACTCGAACTCGTGACCACTAGTACAGAGTTCATGTAGGAATTAGGACCACTGTCCTTCCCAAAAAACAAGATTTGGTTTCTCAAGAAATTTTTATGGTTCGTTTTTGTTGAACCTTCATCTCTTCTGAGTGGATTAAGGCTTAGGAAGAGGGGAGGACAATAATCGGAGAGACCAGAGAAAGTATGGTCGAAACAAAAATCTCTTGACATGGATCCACTATGTACAAGAATTTGAAAACATAGGACAAAGAGAGAAGACATAGGGAGATCGAATAGCATATAATGAGTTCTCGGCAAACAATCTCTAAATTAGATGTTTCTTTCTTCAAAAACTGAGATTAGGTTTCTTACATCCCAATAAGAATTGCTTAATATGATAGAACAGTAACTGGGAGCTGGGAACAAATAGCACAAGTTCTTACCATGGGTTTTCCAACATAGACCTATAAAATACTCATCATTCGTAAGAAATCCTTCTTTAACCCTTTATCAGTTGATCCACCTTCTTCAGAATCATTCTCCCTCTTGAATTTAGATGTTTGATCCCAGCCATGATAATTTTGAAGGCAAAAAATTCCATCAGATTTTCTATGAAATTTAGTGAATTCGCAGTGGATGAAAACATTCGATTGGCTACATTTGTAGTTTCACCTTTTTACCATACAATACATAACAGAAGTATCATCCACAATTACCTCTTAGTTGAACTAGTACTTCCAGCCAGCCTTATCAAGAAGAGTAAATTTTATGCAGATGTTAAGAATACTAAGAAGAGAATAAAGAAATAGTACACAATCAATAACAGAGGAGAGATACACAGACTACTAACTGAAAACGATTACAGCTTTCACAATCAAATCAAGATTCAAGTATAATTCATTGGTTTACCCCCAAAATGAAACTTGGTTTACATGTGGAAAAACCTTTTTTTTTAAAACAACAACAGAAAATTTGAGGAACTTTAAACCTAATTACTTAACTTGCGAAATATACCACGGAATAACACCTTTCAAATACAAGCAATCAATATGAACCTTAAACAAAACTTAAATTGATAAACAAAAGAAAGAGATCGAATTTCACTAAAGAAGTATGAAAGAGACCTCCGCCATGGGTGATATTAGGTCATACTTACTGTTCTATAATGCAACAAGCTGCTGTATCTATAGCCCAGAACAAAATTTTAGTTATGAACATTATCACCAAAAGATAGGGTTAGTTTTTAGAACACACTCTTAGGGGATTTGGGCAAAGTCTACTTGGACAGCCAAACCTCAAAAAAGAAAAAGTGCAACTGTTGGCTTGGATCATTGAAAGAGACAGACTCCATGAAAGACTACCAAAACAAATGGCATTATCCAGGACCCTGTCTATAATTTCCTCCAAAAATTAAACTGGTAATCACTTAATTTTTTTTCGTGCTATCTTATCGCTTTGGGTTGTTAATGAATAATCCCCTTTGTTATCAGAACCCCTCTTACATCTAGAACTTAATTTTCTTCTTCCGGTGAAGATGCAGGATGATTGTCTAAATATGAGGACTTCCTCTCAAGTGACCACGGGCTACTAGGTTCAAGAAAAGCTCATGGATCATCATCAGGAATCAAACAACTGAACGAAGTACCCCAGTGGCCTACAAAGATGGTAGCACTTTGGGCCGATAAATTTCTAGTTGGTCTTTACCTATAGTCACAGATTTCTTTCACTTTCTTTCTTACACATATATAATTGTACATTCTACCTTCTAAATTATATTTAGGTAGGTTTCCACCTTCCATTTCCTTCAGAAAAGGAAGATGCCAAGTGCAAGACAGTTTTCTACTCCTTTCTGTCATACTTATGCAGAGGTGTCATGTGGAAGGCAGTTCTCTAGTTCTTTCTGTCATACTTATGCATAGGTGTCATGTGGAAGGCAGTTCTCTAGTTCTTTCTGTCATATTCATACATTCAAGTTGAACTAATTACTGAAGATTGAAAAGGCAACTTGGTTTTTGCAAACTATAGTCATACATTTTACAGCGTTGGTCTCTTCTTTCAAATGCTAAAAGTGAGGCTTAAAATTGAAATGCAATGGAACGGCAGAAATTTAATGAAGGCAGCCATTAAATTTTTCTAGCTGGAAATTCATCCAGAAGAAAAATCAAATTTAGCATATTCCTTAAGTTAAATCACTAGGAAGCGAGAAATTGACCCAAACATTAAACCAATTTACTTCTCAAGTAGTCTTTTTGTCTTATAAAAATCTAATTAAACCTGGTAGAACAAAAGGAACTAGCTCGTGACTTACAGTTTTTCAAACTCATTCCATCATATAGTTGTCATGAAAGAAAGATCGGGCATCTCATTTTCATCCCATAAGTATGACTAATCAATTTTAAAATCATAACCAAACTCGTATATTCGAACTCCAGCTGATAGCAAAGGAAATGAAAGAAACAACCAAACATTAGGCACCGATCTATATCAAGAAACTTGCTAAATCAAACAAAAGTGAAAATTTTCGATTAAGTAAAACCTAGAAAGATCCTAACGCGATTCATCAAAATCGACATATCAAAATTCGAACACCGAATGAACTCGAAGCGACACTGTAGCTCGAGATCCTTCCAAAGCCACTCGAAGACAAAAAGGCCAAATCTTTGAATATCTCGTATAGCAAATTGGATATGGAGCAAGACCTGGAGGGTGCGGGTGGCGAATTCGACGCCGATGGTGGACTTGGAGTCGATGGAAAATTGGTTTCTGGTGAAGCGGGACAGGAGGTTGGATTTGCCGACACCAGAGTCGCCGATCAAGACCATCTTGAACAGGTAATCGTACTCCTCCTGCAATCCCCCTCGCCTCGCCATCTCCTCGTAGTCGTCGCCGCCGTCGTCGATATCGCAACGCGATTGGTTCGCGTGCGATTAAGCGACGGCCCGTGTCCTCCAAAGCGATACGCTTCTATTTCTAATTAATATATCGCCGACATTCACGACAATAAATCACGTTACATGGTATAAAACGATGAAAACCAGGCCGACCAGCCCAAACGTCACCCGCTCTTTTGCTCCATGGAGCCCAGAAGAATTAATCCACGTGTCGATGAAAAAATCAAGTGGCTAAACGGCGGGTAGATTATACCAGGAACGATTATCCAGAGAATCTCCACAAAACTCCACTTTTTTATCAGAAAGAAAAGGGAAAAAAATTCATTGCACACCTGATTTTTCTCCATTTTCCAAATAATTACAATTTTAAAAGCATCAAAACAATCCATTTTTCAAATTCAAATTATTTCTTTCTTTAATTATCAGCACTATTAATTTAGATGAAATTTTGAAACTATGATACCGCGGTAGGACATCTAGGTTGTCACCTAAGCACTTACGATTCGATCCTCAGCTATGACATATTTGCAAAAAAATTTCTCCAAATGGGGATCACAATCAAATGATGCTGGACATCTGGGTTGGCCGCTGCGTACGCTTCCCGATTTATCCTAGTGGCCGGTGGGAAACTTTCATGGGACCGAGCCGGTCACCCTAGGGATTGAGTTAATGCGACTAACTGGAATTATCTTTTTGTTTTTCCTCGAGGCCATAGTGCCGTGGTAGGACATTCAGGTTGTCATACAGTCACTCGGGGTTCGATCCCCAACTATGATGTATTTGCATGAATTCGATCCCCAACTATGACGTATTTACATGAATTTTCCTCTAAATGAGGATCACAATAAAAGGATGCTGGGCATCTGGATTGGCCGCTATATGCGCTTCCCGATTTACCCTGATGGCCGATAGGAAACTTCCATGAGACCGGACCAGTCACTTCCAAAGATTGAGTCAATGCGACTAACTGGGATTATCATTTTTTAGATGAAATTCTGAAATTCTTTTCTTTTTCTTTCTTTGTTTTATTTTAAGAAAACTTTTGGAATAGAATTTTCTTGTCAAAATGGGCCTTCCGGGCCAAGGGACCGAGTACAGCCCAGCCCGGTCGGCCGTTTTTGAGCAGAGAAAGGAAGTTGAGTTAAACCGGGGAGGACTCTCTGGAAAGAGTTCTTCAGCTATAATACTCTTGCAGAAACAGAACATAAACTAAATGATGAAGTACAAGTAAATTCCTTTGACTTCATATCATCAAGGGAAAGGAAAAAAAAACATTTGTGAGAGAAGTACAGTGTAATGGAATAACACTGTTAATTATAATTGTTTCTAAAAAAATTCAATCTCACATCAAATTGCTGTCAGCTTCATACACCTACTGGTGAAACCTCCACCATAATTCTTTTGGTCAGTGGTCCATTAGATTTTTCAGACTTGGTATCTCTTGCCAGTGGCCAGGGCTTGGTCCCCTCAGGCTTCTTCCATTAATGCACCACAAGAACTGCACTTGTTGTGGAATCTGAAATGCCATCTCCATTCCCAGATTGGAAGATATTTATCATCACTGCCCTTCTAACCCATCTAAATTATTTGAAGTCCTTTTCATTGTTTCCTTGCGTGGGTCGATTCGTTCTCTGTGGCCCTCTGTGTGATGCAGACTCTGCTTTGGTGGAACTGGCAATTTGAGCTTGACTTGGTAGAAGAGATTTTGCAGGTTTTACTGCGTGTAGTCTTTGGATGGAAGAATCATTACGACTATGTATTATTATTGTATTGGCACCCTTTATTTCATTCCCTTTTGTGGTTAATTCTGAAAGCAAAACGACATGTATTTCAATGGCTGCAATGAGATGAAGTTGTGCTATGTTGGAGCTCTAAATGCTAATCCATTTGATTAGTTGGATAATTCAGGAAATTCTTCCCTTATAAGTATGGAACAGTAAAGGTTCATTTGGATTTTTTTAATAAAAATTTGGTTTTTATTTTTCAGAAAATAAAAAACTAATATGAAGAACAAGTTTAGCATATATAATTGCAAAAGTCAAAGTAGATTTTTTTAATTAACACCTTGATTTAATCCTGCATTCATATATATAGATTTTGCATGAATTTATTTAGATTATATATAAAAAGTTAGATTCGCTTCTACACGTTTGCAGAAGTAAAAATAAGCCGCAGGAACAAGCTAAGCAGAGAAGGAAAGCCTGGTTTCTTTAAGAGGAAAACCACAAGATCCGAAGCTATATCCATGCAGTGGCCATTTCCTTCTCTCCTTCCCTCCCTCCCTCCTTCCACCCACTGCTCTACATCTTCTCTGCTTCCGGTAATGCATGCTACATTTAATCCCTTTCAATTTTCTTCGCTACAAATTTCCTTTTCCCCGTGTAATTTGTTCAAAAAGCTGGCAATTATTCTTCTTGTAGTTTGAAGTAACAAGCTAGCTAGCTAGCTAGACTGCTCTATATATGGTGTAGCTAGATCGAGTTGGTTTCTCTTTTCTTTTTTCTTGGATTTGGTTCTTGAAATCTGTTATTCTTCAGAAAAGTAGTGTAGCTAGCATACTGAATATCTTTCTTTTTGTTCATTTTCTGTTGGTCGTCTAAGGGAGGAAATTAAGGGAAAAGGGAGATCTCTCGTGGTTAATTTCTCGTGAAGTTTTTTGTATCTTTTTATTTGTTGTTCATGGTCGCTTAATATATATATTTGATCCTTTGTTAAACTAGCGTGCTTTTCCTATTAATTAGATCTCGTCAAAATAGTTAATTCAGAAGTACTGGACTTCAGTGGAAGGAGGAATTCCTGCGTGTTTTTCTTGACTGTCACAACTTACTAGCTAGGGTTTCTGATGATCTCCCCCCATTTTCTCATTCTGATACTGTCGGATTGCTGCAACTTTGAGTGTATCATAAATTAGCTAGCTAATAACATGCATGTTGTATGAGAAACCCTAGCTAACTATACATGGTGGTGTCATATGAATTGGTTTAATTTGATATATATATATACATATATCGTGATGATGGAGAAAAGTGATCGAAGTGATACATCGATTATCATGGGGAGAGGAAAGATTGAGATCAAGCGTATCGAGAACAACACGAGCCGTCAAGTTACCTTCTGCAAGAGGCGGAATGGGTTGCTCAAGAAAGCCTATGAATTGTCTGTGCTTTGCGACGCAGAGGTTGCGCTGATCGTCTTCTCCAGCCGCGGCCGCCTCTACGAGTATTCCAACAATAACAGGTGACCAATTCACTGTTACTTTGTTTTCCTTTTGTTCTAGCTAGAAGATGATCGATCATATATGTAAATATATACATATATTAATTGCTGAGTTTTAATTTCAAGATTAAGATCAACTGTGGATTTGTGAGCTTTTGCCACTTCAAGTACCTTACAACTTTATGGATCAGTTCATAGATGCTAAAATGCGCGTATCATTTTCTGAATTTATCTATGGAGAGATTGCTGAGTAAATTAAAAATATATGCCATTAATTTGTAGATCTAATTTAGTGAAGCAAATTATTAGTACGTACTACAATCTCTTTGCATGGATGAATATTTATACACACACACACACACAAGTGCATGCAGCTTTGCTAAACTAAGTTTTCAAATATTTTTTGCTTAAATTTATCTTTTTCTGCTAAACTGGCTTCTTAATTAGATGCGATGCATTTATTACAAACTGAAAGTTTAGGGTTTTTTTTGTTCTCGCCTTCCTCTCACATGCATTTGTTTGAGTTAGTGAAGTACCCTAATTCTCTTTTCTATTGACTCAATTACACATATTTCTTGAGTGCATGAGTTAAACAAAGTGAGAAATGATATATTAAGAAGCTAGCAACAGCTTTAATTAATTATCTTCCCCACATTTACAATTCAACTTGGTCTTTAATTAATTAGATGGAAACAGCTGAGTCTTTTCCCTGCAGCCTGTTTTCCTTTCTGGTGCTAAATTAATTTCTTCTACCACCTTGAAACATTCATATATATTCTCGTTCTGCAGTGTCAGTTTGCTTGAGAACCTGCAGCATGATGACTACATTTACCTCAAAATGCATGCTTTGTTTCATATTCTTGAAATATGTGCCTGATCTTCTCACCACCTCTCTATATGTTAATGGCATTTCAAATTTCTCCGAGGGATCTTTTGTCCATTAATTCATTCCCTGTACAGTTTACTCCAACTTCAAAGCTTCTCCCTTCAACTTCTGAAACTTCTTCATGGATTCTAATTAACTTTGTTCGACTTCTGAAACTTAGCACCAAGACAACAATAGAGAGGTACAAGAAAGCATGTGCCAACACTTCAAATGCAAGCTGCACTATTGACACCAACTCACAGGCACGTAATTCATATATTGTATTATAGATATATAGCCTTTTACTGATAAGATTAAATATGAAGGAAATAATTAATGAATGATTTATTCAGTTATTAATTGTCGATATTGCAGCAATACTTTCAGCAGGAATCAGCAAAGTTGCGCCACCAGATACAGATTCTACAAAATGCAAACAAGTGAGTTCTCTAACTCAAACTTTTGTCTTGTCTCTCCTAATCATTAGCTTAAGCACAAAGAAAGAGAGAGCTAGAAGCTAATTGTCTTAAAAATAAAAGTTAATATAAAGAATTAGAGATGCAATCATCAATTTAGATTTATTTTTAGAAACTATTTATTGACTGCTTGACAAGTAATTTTCTTTTCTTTTTCTTTTTAATAAAATATCAATGACAAATAATAATTATTATTAAATCTATATATATATAGTTTGTAGGTTTTCTCATTTTTATCCTTATTTTTTCTTTTAAAAATTATATTATAATTCTTTATTGTTTAAAATTTATAATTGTCTCCTCGATATTTAATTGACATAAAAGTACATTTGAGTCCTAGTATTTTTATAAATTTTACGTTCATTCCTAAAGTTTTAGATTATGTACATATCTTTTAATATTATATTTAATTCCTTTATTTTAAATTTTGTCTCCAAATTTAACATATATATATGCCTCAACATTAATATAAAATTATAATTTATTCTTTTAATGTTCTACATTTAAAATTTTTATACTACCCACACATGGTATATAATTTTTAATTAATATTGGCTTAAGAATTAATTGTTTCCAAAGACTTGGCTTAAGGATTTTACTTTGCCAAAACCAAAGAACATATAGTTCTGTAACACCACGTGTGTATGATATATTATTGAGTTAAGTTTTATTAATAACAATGGTTAATTTGCTATAGAAAATAAAATTTTATAATATTTTCTTAATAAAAATTTAGAGGGAGGCAACTTTGGTCTCCCTCATCCACTTCTACTTGCTACTTCCCTAAGCTTGTGGGCACCTCAAAACTCATTAGTCAAATGGCCATGGCCATAATTTGATAGCAAAACATGAAATCCAACATTACAATGCAATTTAAGTCATTTGACAACTTTAAAAGGAATATCAAGTTAGATTAGAAAACAAGACCATAAGACACATCTTAAGCCATAGGTCTACTTTAACTTCTAATCTCCGTGACTTCTGTTGCATTGCCTCCAAAATCATTATAGGATATATGTGACAATGAATTTAAGTTGATAATTTAGAATGCATATCCCAAAGTTGATAGATTGAGCCATTGTATAAGTTATCGATATATCGAGCTTATCCCATAACTCTTTCAACTTAGTATAGTAATTTTACCATTATCATCCCCTTGAAGAAATTAAATGCTTCTATGGAATCTCTTCTTCACAAAATTGAGCATCAGACCATCATGCAAGACACACACTGTGTACTAAACCATATTCTCCTTCATCTTGTCTTCCAACCATCAGGCAATATCAATTTGTTTTCTTACAGAGGGAAATCAGCATTTGGACCAAGTAGGGTAGTTCTCCTCGTTGAGGAAACCTGAAACTGAAATGACTCCAAAAGTTCTCTATTGGTTTTAGGAATGATATAGAAAAGGATCTAATTAAGGACTTCTTTTTGTTGGCCATGATAGATTATTTTCTGCTGTGAGACAGCTTAGAGCTCTAATGTCATATAAAATTTAATGGCTCAAGGGAGAAAGCAAAAACACAAATAAGAAAAGCTTTTGAGTGATAGATGATAGAGAGAAGAATAACATATCAGTTTGAATGGTTGCCATAGCCTTAGAGGATTAACTCTTATAAGGTAGTACTATTTCCTTAGATATAACTTTTGTTAGGCTCAATAAATGAGATGGAAAGGGTGTGCTTCCTCTTCAACAAGCTTGGGTTGTTTTGCGATTTCAACAACAAGTGTCCTAACTTCAAATTTCGTAAGAGGCTTTTGGTTCACTACCTCTTTCTCAAGATTAGAAATAGAAGTCCGTAGCTGAGCTACTTTCTTCCTTAAGGCCCGGTTTTCTTCAATCAACTGGTAAAAATGTTTTAAAGAGATTTTTGATAATAAAGAAATTCTATCAAAGACTACACCAAGGTTGTTAGCTATTTCTGAAAGCTTTGCTTTGGTTGTTTCTGCAAGGTCTAAATATTCAAGGCTAACAGTTCGGGACTTACTATACCACTCCTTAATGTTTTGTTCGAATTTTTCAGACATGGACTGATTAGGTTGCTAGATAGGGTGGCTTGTTAAGGTGCAACTTCTAAAGCCAAAACTACAAATAGACTTGTAGTTTTGCAAATTGTAGCCGACTCTAAATGAACGCTAATGTAGTTAAAAAGAAAGAAAGAAAAAAGTCAGCCTAACTCTTATCACTATATTTAACTTACTGCCACTTTGGCTTCAGGCACTTGATGAGTGAATCCTTGAGCTCACTCAGTGTAAAAGAGCTAAAGCAACTGGAAAACAGACTTGAAAGAGGCATCACAAGGATCAGATCAAAAAAGGTATTCCAGTTTACCCTTAGCAATTTTCTGTAATAATTATCATTTGGACTGTAAGAAATCATGTATGTAGAAGCATTACAGAAAATCTGTAACATTTATTGTATCTCAATGACTTGTTATAACAAGTACAAATTTTCTTGTCAGCACGAGCTGTTGTTTGCAGAGATAGAGTATATGCAGAAAAAGGTAAACTTTTTTAGTCTTTGTTACGCTTAGTTAATCCAAAAGGTTTGATCTTTTCTTGCTCTATTTATTTTCCTTCTCTTTTCGAAATAATACAGGAAGTGGAGCTTCAGAATGATAATGTATACTTAAGAACCAAGGTAACATCAAGCAAATGTTGCAACTGAAAAAAAAAACTGAGATGTTTCTTTCTATCTTATATCTTGATCTGCTAAGAAACTCTCAGGTAGCAGAGAGTGAGCGAGCACAGCAAGAAATTATTGCGTCGACTGGCACGGAATTTGATACTCTTCCAACTTATGATTCGAGGAACTATTACCATGTCAACATGATGGAGGGATCTTCTCACTACTCTCAGCATCAGGATCAGACTGCCCTCCATCTTGGTTACGAGATCAAAGATAGTTCTGCTGCAAAGAGCTTGATGTAAGCATCTCTGATTCAATCAAAACTGCTACTAGCTACCAGTATCTCAGCACTTGATGTTAAAACCACTGGTATTTGTATCTGATATGCACACTTATGTATTGGTATTTTGAAAATAAACTGCACATGTGGCTAAGCAAAATTATGAACCAGATGTTCCTAATCTTAATACCTCTTTTTAATTATTTTTTTTACTTTAATTAGCCTGGTTTAAGTTCAAAGTGATGATGTCTAAGCACCTTGGTGACTACACTTCAGAACTGTGCATCTGAAATCTTGAACTACTTGAATAGAAGTTTCTGATAGGAAGAATATGAAAGAAAAAAAATAATATGAGAATTTGTTATGCATTCTCTGTTTTCATTTTTTTAATTAACCTAATCAAATTCGTCCTCCAATTTATTCATTAATATGATATTAACATGGTTAAACAAGACTTTCTGAAGAGCTCAAAAACTTAAGAATAGAGGGCTGAAAAATACCAAATCTTGCAAGGAGAGGCTCTTTCTCTTCGCCACTGTAATGCCATCTTCAATGTTTAGTGTGGTCACAGAACATTTCAATGCACAACCTTGAGTCTTAGCTTGAAAGCATGCATTATTATGATCTTCTGATGTAGTTTACGCAACAGGAACATATCAAACACAGCTAATTCTTTACATATGGCAAGGCTGGTCCTAAAACTTGCAACTTCTTAATCTCCCACTCTCTTGAATCAAGAGTGGTCCTCATTGTCATCTTTCCTCTTCACAAATCGGCCCTGCAACAGTAGTGGAAATAAGAGTCAGTCTACTTGTTTAAGTCCATAAGAGAGCTCAATTTAATCCAATATGTCAAAGTAGTTTGGCATTTAAGCATATGAAAAATGAACTTCACTTAACAATGTGAGATTAAGAGAGTCTGGTTTCCTCACTCTGTCCTTGAAGTCTAGTTGTTGGGGAATGGGGTGATAATTCTCTCAGAGTGTTCAGAGCCATGTTCTCAGTTTGAATTATGATTCTTCTTTACAGTATAGAACAAAGAAAACCATAGTTTACCTCTCGCAACATCCAAATTTAAATGATTCAGATCAAATTATGAAGCAAGTTCACTCATTTCTTTTTATTATACCTTGATCCGCGGGCGCTTCTCCGCGTTCATCTTCCTGACCTCGTATCGGATCCTCTTGGCGAACAGCCGGTTGCCCCTTTTCTCCTTGTATCTGTTCACCCTCGCTTCCCTGCTTATTACCTCCTTCTTCACCGGTTCTTCACAGCCATTCTCGTCGCGCTCCGCCTCCGGCACCTTCCATGGGCTCGCACCACCTCCTTGCGACACCTCGACCAGCACCTACATGCTCAATCCACGGTTCTTATGTTATATTCGTAAGTGTGCGCCAACTGTTTGCGGTTTTGTGTCTGAGGGATTTTCATGTAGGGAGAAAGGAGTATGATGTACTCACGGGGAAGACGGAGGAGCGAAAGGGTGTGCAGATCTGGCGATGGAGGTCTGGGACAACTTGGGACCCTTCGCCGTCGGTGTAGAGCGGGCCCCGGTCCGACCACGCCGCCAGGATCTCCTCGTAGTCGAGATTGAGCGCCAGGAATCGTGGCGCCGTGGCGCCCTGCCAAAGATCCACTCGGCCGGCGACGGCGACGGCGCCGGTGCTCGCCACCTCCTCGCCCGACGAGGAGGCGCGCCAGTACGCCCACCGCTCCCGACCCCGGAGCGCTTGCCTCGCGAGCCCGTCCGCATCGCCGCCGCCATCATCATCCTCCCAGTTCATCGACTGCGAATCGAGCGACGGTGACGAAGAAGATGCGCCACTGCTGCCGCCGCCGAGGATGGCAGCGAGGGTAGGATTCGTGCCCCCGCCGCGGTCGTCGAGGAGGCAGGCAACGGGGGTGTCGCGGTCGAAGTGATCCGGGTGAAGCGGGAAGAGGTCGAGCTGTTGTCCGCCACCTATCCCTTCACGGCGGAGGAGGACATGTCGGTGGGATCCGGCGGAGCAAGCGGCGGCGGAGGAGGAGGAGCGAGGTGGCGGCGGAGACTGACGTACCTGGGCTTGCGCGCCTTGGATCGCAATCGCCGCATGCTGCTCAATTCGATTGCTCGCTTACTATTTTTATACCATTTGATTTCCGTCGCCTCTGTGCAATGCGAGCACTATGTATTTATTTATTTAGATTTTTGCAACAATTAATATGTCTCTTTTTTGCCTTTTCCGGTGGTCTCCGTGGACAAACGGACCTGCTTTTCCAACGAGGACGGGTAACGAAATGCCGAGGTGGCTTTCAATGAACACGTGGCGTGCAGGCATTGGTTAGCAGTAGTAGACGAAATCGTGACGTTATCCGGATTTCGTCGGTGGTTTGCGATTGAAAATCACGTGATTTCGGTGAGGGTTTTGAGCGTTGGGGGTGGGTACCAGATTCGATTTAGACCGGAGATTTTTTTGTCAGACCGCTGGTTCGAGTTCTCTATTCAACCGGATATGCCGGATTCGGATTCGACGCAAACTCAATTAGTTTTGGTTAGAAAAATTCTTATATCAAATCGATTCTTTTGCTTCTATTCTCCAGAACGTTGACTGCAGCTGACTTGTTTGACAAAAGGGTCAACGGTTAATTTGAATAGCTCGAAGAATCTTAAATTAGTAGGGAGACTTGAATATGTTTATCGGACATTGGAGCTCGAAGTTTCAAAATTTGTTGGCAATATAGTCTTATAGTGTTTTTTTATTATTGTGATCTATCTTTAACGAAAAAAGATTAGATCAAGGTAGATATAATTGATAGACCAAGCTAAGAGGATCATATCGTGAGTCAAATCTTATCCATTGGCAATCCGAGTCGCAATCAAACACTAAATTGAATCGGACTGAAAGGGTTATACATTTATCCATGAAGAAATCACGGGGATAGGAGTGTCGAAATCACACCATCCTGTTCAACACGAGAAAATAGAGCTTGATATTTACATCATGGGAATAGCCCATATGATTAGCAAATATACAGTGTGCAATTTCTTTATACCTTGCAATTCTTAAGTTTACACGAAGCATATGCATCATCTGCTGCCTCTGCACATGAACTGAAGACCAGCATCTCATGTTTATAGTTTGGACACAGTGCAGAATCTCTTTTATCTCAAGTTTAAAGTTTGGATTCCAAAGTCCTCTTTATGCCATCATTTTGCCAACCAACTAAAACCACGACTCGTGCACAAACAAATTTCAGAATCTGAGTTTAATTCAAATGTGTCAGTTGTGCAACAAAATCAAATTTCAAGGGGGCAAAATAACAATTTCAAAACTTCAAGAAAACGAGGAAATTTCATTGGGCAAACTGAAATTTTCCCTATCTTAAATCTATCAAAAATTAATGTATGCTAAAGAGAAATTCTAACCCAAACAAGAGACGCAAAGGTCCCAACAAAGCCACTACAGGTACTCCCCTAGCAGGAAACAAATCGGATTCCAAACACAGCCACTACAACTTAAAGCAATAACACGAGCACATAACAGAAATCTGCATGAACAGGAATCCACAAGCTACCTCTTTTCCAACAAGTAGGCAGGTAAGTAACTAGCAGCTGCATTGTGTTAAAAAGTGGGGAGAAGCCAACCATGCTGTCTGGCGTGCTCCAGGTAGAATTGGAACTTTATCTGTGCGTTAGGAATATCAAGAGCTATATCGTCAAGCCCCTCCTTGACCCTTGAGAACCCTTTTGTCATTTGGTAGATGGTGATCAGCCCTTCACTGAAACATACCTGCAGTAAATCCAATAACCTGTCATTCTTCTTTTCCATGGCCATAACCAATGCTTTCTTTACAACTTCATGAATGAAGAAAGGCATTGCCAGATCACGGATGCATTGACAGGCTTCTCCTATATC
Organism: Curcuma caesia; assembly: GCA_037834155.1. Classification (NCBI taxonomy): domain Eukaryota; kingdom Viridiplantae; phylum Streptophyta; class Magnoliopsida; order Zingiberales; family Zingiberaceae; genus Curcuma; species Curcuma caesia. Next base: position 312,007 of record JBBMKF010000007.1, on the reverse strand, counting down.
GCCTCCACTCTCATACTCTTCCAGAAGCTTTATTATCTTGTCCTTTGCATCCTCTACCGCCCAACCAGTGCCACCTCCCCAGCATCTCAGAAGTCTCTCACCAGCATGTCGAGCAGAAACAAGCGAGCGAGCCATCAAGACAGTTTCCCTCCCCCTGCAATTTTTTGGAAGCTTACTATTGATCTCCTCCAAGTTGAGTGGTGCTAAGACATCGTCAATCACAGCCCTGGCTAAGAATAGAGCTAGCTCATTTGAAGCGTCCAAAATGTCCAATGCCGTGTCCTCAGCTGATTTAAGCAGCATTATGAACCCATTTACAACGTCATCTCTTGAAATTATTTCCATGCTAAGTGCTGAGAGAAGAACAGATGCCATCTCCTTCTCCCTTTTCTTACGGTCCATAGCGAGAGTTATCAGTTTCTTGATAAAAATAGGATTGTATTCTGGAGCAGCTAAGTCTTCAAGACTTCTAATAAGCTCTGGTATGTCATCGGAGAGAAAATATTCACGGATTATATCGACAACAGCTTCTTTATACTTTCTTGACTTATCATAACCTTCATCCCTCTTCTCATCATCTGTGCCACTTGACTTGCACAACGATGGGTCAAGCCATCTGTCAGAAATTGCTTTGTTTACTATATTTTCAAAGAACACTTTTGCAGCAGGAACATCTAGAGATAGATCATCGAGGCTCTCAGAGACCCGAGAGAATCCCTTGGCCATCTGACTAGGACTAATTAGGAATTCTTCTGATGCTTTTTTAAAAAGCTTTTGTATGAGAGGCTCTGCGGTCTGGATTTCCACAGCAAGGATTAGAGCACGTTTCACTACCTCATGATGGAAGAATGAGACGCCCAACTCTCTAATGCACCTGCAAGCCTCTGCTGTGTCTCCATTCTCTACATATTCCCTTAACAATACTGCAATCTTCTTTTTGACCTCTTCAACAGTAGTATAGGTGGTGCCACCCCATTTTTGTTCAACAAACTCTGCATGGTGGGGAGCTGAGAGATAACTTTTTTCAGCAGTTTGAATAACACAAAGGCTTTTAGAAGATTCAGGAAGCATTTTCTTTGCTCTAGTGAGAAATGCAGGAGGTAGAATTTCATCAACAACGGCACGGGCTAGAAATAAAGCCAGCACATCAACTGCATCAAGTATGTCAAGTGTCAAATCATCAACAGACTCAAGTAGCATGAAAAAACCATGGCTGATTTGAGCTGAACTTATCACATTGGCATACAAAGCAGATAACAGAACAGACGCCATCTCTTTCTCTTTGTCATGCCTGTCCATTGCCATGGAAACGAGTTTCTTAACAAATAAGTGATGATGCTCATCAGAATCAAGGTCCCTAAGTTCTGTTGTAGCTAATTCTACATCACCAGTGCTGAAGTACTCTTCAATGATTGTTACTATAGATTTCTTATAGTCATGTACAGGGTTTAAAACAGTGGCACCCTCTAGCTGATATGGCTCCTGAAATTGTATCAAATAATTAACCACCAACGTAAGAAGTATAAATGAACATAAAAATCATACAATACAGTATAAACAAAAGCATTCCCTAAACGTCTTCACATCAGTATACATTGACATAAGTAGAGAATGAATCAAAAAAACCATTACCTCACCACTGTCATAATTAGGATCGTTCGGGTCAATGTATGAATCAGGCCCAGAATCCAAGAGCTGGCCCCAGGTCCCTTTGCCACCAGCACCATCTGAGGATAACCCACATACAAATGTTCCAATTTCAAAGAACAAAATAATAGGAAGAATGAAAAATTTCTGCTTGTCATAAATAAAACAGCAGAAAAATCACGAAACTGTAGGAATGATTCATATCAAAAAACATAATAGGGACATCACATCATTTTATAAACTAAAATTGCTATACATTAGACATCTTCTAATAGATTAATAAAGTAATAACAGTAACAATAGTAAGCATCTAACTTACTAGTCATATATATAATGCATATGAACCTACAGAAAAATTTAAACACCAAAATTATCGTTTCTGTTCTTATGGATATGGAAGGCACTTACAAAACACATGAGCAATCTTCAAAGGTAATTGGACATATATCTATGATGACAATTTTTCAGCATGTAGACTCTAATTTGACTGGTGAATGATGAGCACTAACAAGGTAATTGGATGTTTGCTATGACAAGAACTTATCAGATTGTAAAACTGCAATTTCAAGAGCCAATAGGGGAATGCTAATGGCAATACATTCCTCAGGAGAAATTATAATAAAATATTGATTGCTCAAATAATATCTACTACCATAGTTAGATTTGATTTAGAGCCAATACAATATGTATATATGCACGGCGCATACACATGCACATCTTGCTATATTAGAGATCAACTCCATTGACCAAAAGTAGTTCTGGACCTTCTAGCAACGATTATTAGGCACTTAAAATTTTTTAAAAAGCATGTGCAAGCGGTATGTTAGCAATCTAATTGGATTGTGCAAACATGGCATGTGGGCGGTTATGCAACTCATTTTTAAAAACATAAAACGGCAGTCTGGTGCACAAAGGTCCCGCCAATGCGGGATCTCCGACAATAGTCTATTATAAACAGTCTTACCCTGCTTTACAAGAGGCTATTTTCAAGACTAGAACTCGTGACTTTTAGGTAACATGACAGCAACTTTACCGTTGTGCCAAGTCTCCCCTTCATTTTTAAAAACATAAAAAAAATATTCACGTTGATAAAAATATAATGTATAGCAAGCAATATTATTAAGTTATCCGATCAATTTCATATAGAAAATATGTTAACCATACAAAGTACAATACATAATATTTAACAATCTAACATTGATCAATATTGTAGAGCATATCATATGCATAAGTGCAAGATGCATGTAATTGAATAAATTGCAAAAAATGTAATTAAATTAGCGAATACAAGTTACATCACACACACACACACACAAAAGAATCAACTTATAAAAATGTTCTATAATTACAAAAACTAATCCTCCATGGAGAAGAAAGTAAAATATCATGAAGGTCCTTATTATAGAGAAGGGACTATGGCAAGTAATAATTGAGAGTTTTATTTGATTTAGTTCGATCAAAAAAGATTTGAATACACAATTACGATGCTTTGGTTGCCTATGTCACAGTCTAAAATAATGTTCCATGCTAGTCGGCACAAATGAAGCATACTGTTCAGCTTATGTTCAATCAAAAAAGATTTGAATAAATCACAATTACGATGTTTTGGTTGCCTATATCACTCTAAAATAATGTTCCATGCTGGTCGGCACAAACAAAGCATGTTGTTCAGCATGTGTTCAATCAAAAAAGATTTGAATAAATCACAATTACGATGTTTTGGTTGCCTATATCACAGTCTAAAATAATGTTCCATGCTGGTCAGCACAAACGAAGCATATTGTTCCTCGGCCAAGCTGATCAAGGTTATGACTGAGTTTTCCAATGAAATTGGCTAGTGTTTTCTGAGCTTTATAACTATGTTCAGTAACTAGAACAAAGAGTTGGGACTAAGGATTGAAATCTTGATCCGTTTCGCTCAATACCGATAAATTTTTTTTATTCCGCTAGCTGACCGACATCAGCACGGCACCGGCAAGGATACTGTCCAGAGGTGTCGCTCTAGCCCCACGATTTCTCCAGAAGTGTTGTGCTGGCCGCGCGAAATCCGGATTTTTGTTTTAAAACTTAAGTTTTAATAATAACATAGGTTAATAATTTAATCAACTCCTAACTATAATTGTGATAATTTAAAAAAATAGACTTAATTAAAACCTCATAAAATTATTTTATTATTTTTAAAAAAATATTTTATTTTTTATTTTTTTATTTTTAAATATTTAAAGTAAAAAATTTTTAGTTAATATATTTTACATTTTAAAAATACCGAAACTATATTGGTACGGCACGATACAGTACCGAAACTATATCATTCCGGTCCAAGACCGAAACTTCCGCATGGTTCGATATTTTAAACCTTGGTTGGGATATAGTTCTCAGTCCAATGGAATATTTAACAAAGATTGGGAGGTGAGCAGAATGGTTTCTAACCTTGTTGTCAAGTAAAATGGACATGTCAGACTTAATTTTGATCTAGCTCGATTTGCAAAACTGTTATCTGCCTTTTTCACATTGAAAAGTACATGATTGAAATGTGATCTAAAAGTTGTGTCTAATAAAATTAGTAATTGCTTTTGAGAACCAATACAAGCGGCATGAAACCATTTTTGGCCAAAACCTATAGAATAACTAGCCAGCCTGGTGCTTTTAGATGGTTTGAGATGGGAAATTGGATCAATAATAATCTAAATCCATGTTGAAATGGATTCGATGATTTTCTTTATATTTTCTGAGTGAATCAGATGTTTTTCAGTTATATAACAGCTATCATCAGAAGTATAGCACTTGATCAACTGTAGAAGAAAACATAACGACATATTTTGCACGAAATATATGTAGAAATTAATATGTTCCTGAAATACAGTAGAACAACAAAAAATTCAGTTATTATAGATGAATACAAATATATTTTACATGGAAACGGCAATGTCAACAACTAACTTCTTAGACAAGTTTGATGGTTAGCTCAAAATTATAAATAAGAAGCCTAGAAGTCATTTAGAAATTCTTTGGAGAAAAAACACAGCCTATAGACTTGTACAAGATGTCCTACCATTTCATAAACATGCTTGAAAGGACACCCAAGTTTTGTAAGGGATGTGATTGTCAAGTTCTAGTTCACTGTACGGAATGTTAAATTGAATTGACAAAATGATGAGTACAGAACGATGTAAATATGTGGAGTATACCAGAGCTGAAGAATTGAAAGGATGGATGCTTAAAGATTTGAATAATGCCTACACCATAAGATGAGAGTAAATTTTCTATTATGTTGACAGCAACTCAGTAAAACTTATAACTCATTCTTTAGGGGATATGACAAGTAGTCTTGTATGATTCCCAGCTCAACATTTTGAATTTGGGAGAATGCCTAAACACCCTTTATAATATGGGATGGAGAATATAGATGTGAAACACAGACAATCAGACTACACCATTAATTTTGAGATAGCAAAAAAATAGAACAAGTTACTTGTATTATTAATGATGTAAACTTTCCAATGAATCATGACACATTAGACCTTAGAGGTACCTAATACTCAGACTCAAGTTAATAAGAATTTAATGGGGGATAAAATGTGTTTAAAAATGATTGCTATTGATGCATGCCTACATGGTTGCAGGTTCTTTTTTATTCCTATCCTTGAAGGATAACGAAAATAGTCTTATGTTATAGCACTAAAGAACCAAAGGTAATAAAAGGGTAGTAGAATGAAGGAAATCATAACATAGCAAAGATAGGCATTGCAGCAATAGGACAGTGGATTTACAATTCATTTAGTTGATTTAACCAAGAGCCATATTTTCAATAACTTCTGAACGTTTATATATTGATTAGATTAAATTAATATTGACTTCAATATCTCACAGTCCTTCAAATGAAAACATAGAATATATGCCTGTTAATCAAATGTTATACATGGTTCTATATCACATGCCTAAACCCTAAACCCAGATAACGTAACACCATGTATTCATACACACAGGGGTAGCTTTGGTCAATATCCCATACTATCATCCTCACAATTTTGTTCGATGGTGAAATTTAACTTTTAAGGTGAGGAGCTTCCCAAAGGGAAAATTCCACAAAATCACCCATCCCAAATTGCTCCACATGGATTATGCTTAACTATGAAGTTTTTATAGAAAACTAATCGTACCAAAAGGCATCTCATTATTTAGAGCACATACTTAATCTATTTATAACCTAGTCAAATTTCTTCATTCAAAAGTTTGCCAAGAGCCACACCTTGTTTGGACTTTATGCCCCAGCAATCACTCCCCTCCCTCGTTAGACAGTTGCAACAGGCCCACCAGCTTCTGTTTGGTTCATCCTCGAACTACACACCTGTAGAGCGGTCCTGCTCAAGGTATTGTCTACTTTAGGTGATATCTCATACCATTAGCCTGATAGTATTATCCCACAATGAAATTTTACTTCAAAATGAGAAGCTTCCTGTAAGTTACTAATCCTGAATTGCTCCACATGAAGCATGCTTAACTATGAAGTTGTTACCCAACCAATTCCGCCCAAAGGTGCCTCATTATTTAGAATATATACTTAATCTATTTAAACATTTTACACTTATCGCTCAGTCATATTTTCCATCTTTGTTTTGTTCAATACGTCCCTACCCTCTACATCTTAGATGCCTACCAGGAGTTGCACCTTATCCAAGCTCTTTGCTCCAGAGATCACTCTTCATCCTTATCAGACCATGTCACAAAATTTGAGAATGTAACAATTATTCCTTAAGGTGCCCTATAAGACTACTTTAAGGTGCCCTAATATACTACTTTAAGGTGCCCTGTAAGACTATGTTGTTGATTGGAAGTAGTCTACTGCTACAAAGAATTTATTCCTTGACCATTAGATACTACTTTAATCTGTCCTGTAAGACTAAGTTCCTGATAGGAAGTAGCCTACCGCTACAAAGATAGAATTGTACAACTGTTTGGATATGTGTCTTATAAATGTTGAAATCTTCATCGATCTAGTGTATACTGTCCTCGAGTGTTGAACTTATATATTATGGATATCTTCTGGTAATTTTTAGATTGAAGGAGAGTTAATGCAACCCTTATAAGTTGAAAATGATGTGATTCTCAGCCTTCACTTGCTCGGTTCTCTCTTCTTTGAGTTGCTTGTTCCGAAGTTCAACTCTCGTGAGTTTTAGAACAACCATGTACCGGTGTCACCAAAAACTACCATCAAACATTTGCAATGGTCTTTGAATAACTGAGCTAATATTCGTATGAGGTCGCAGATATATAAAAAATGCATGAAATATGATGTATTTTGTATTTTGCACCACCTATTTCTCAATTTATTGACCTACTTCACCACCAAAAATATTTCAAGTAAAGATCAGGCAACATAACCAGATTTCGCGCAAAAATATGAACAACACATGTCTTTCAGGGAATCAGAAATTAAACTATATACCTCAATCATCCGCCCAACCTCAGACATTAAGTGACAGCAATCGAAATTGTATTACTAGCAATTTCAAGTTTCAGATCTTGTCCATCTCCCTCGAGCCTAATCCAAAATTAACAGCAAACAAAGTGAGAGCAAAGACAGAATATCATCACTCACCCTTCTTCACTCGCACAAGCTTCCCCGAATGCGTGCGCCGCACAAGACGCGCGCCGGCGACCGGACTCCTGCCACCGCCTCCGCCCTTGCCCTTTGCGTGGAGCTCGTGGATCCCCGTCTGGCTGGGCGATCTGGGCGACGAGGAGAGCAACTCCGCGTTCTGCGCCGCTATTCTCAGCGTCTCCCTCTGCTCCTCCGTCAAGAACCCCTCATTCTTTGGCGACGCCATCTCCTCTCCCCGATGGTTCAGCCAACCTAGGCATCCAAAAAACAGGCAATCCTCCTCCTCGAACCCAACAATAACCAGGGGAAGAAAACGAACCGAGAACGTGATCGAGAGGAGACCTGGATGGAGAGGGGAGAGGGGCCGAAGGGGATCCAAAGCCCTAACAACTCGTCAAACAATCCGGCGAAGAGGAATCGGAAAAGGAGGAGGAGGAGGAGGAGGAGGAGGAGGAGCAGGAGATCGAGAGCGAGGAGAGGAGGTATGTATAGGTGCGACGGTCTCGGTTTCCAGTACATGGCGAGAGACAGAAAGGGCGCATATCTCTATCCAGTTTACACGTAGCACATTCCGTTTCCCAGTAGCTTCTCCAGCCGTTAACGCCACTCGCCGTACGTTAACCCACGGTGTACCCACTATGTAGAATGGTTTATACATTTATACATAGTGGGTCCACGATGACCCGTCACATACCCACTATCTATACATAGTGGCAATCGCCGTAAGTTAACCGATCGTTAACCCATCGCCACGGCCTTGTAACACGTGTGCGCCTGTAATCATGATCATCCATTTATACACCTGTAATCAAATTATTATTTTAAAGTTCTTTTTGCCACTAAATATTATAATATTGATGAAAAAAATAATAAAACGCATCTTTAATATTGTTTTCAATACAAGACAATAATGAAAGTAAGAAGATTTTTTTTTTTATTTTTACCCTTTTTAATTAGCATAATGTATATATAACACAATGGTCTGCTAACAATTTACACCTTGTAGATTCACAAATTGGCCTAGTTATTTCCCTTTATTCAAGGAGATTTATGGTTTAAATTTGATTTAAAAAATTAATGTTATTTTTTTATAAACTTCGCTTCCTTGGTGTTGTTTCTATAGAAGAAAAAGGGAAAATATTTAAGGTTTTTTATTAGACAATTAAAAGTAAAGAATTATTGGGAATAAAAGAAATTGAGAGACACCATTAAAATGTTTTAGTTTTGAGGGAACCAAATTATTAGCTGGAGACTGGTAGATATGATTATTTATCATATCTTATATGCTATTAAATGTGATAAGTTAATCATTAAATTAAATAGTTATATTTAAGTACAGCGCAACAGATATTATGAATAATATTTCAAAAAATTATGAATCATATTTATTAATAAAACTTTGATTCAGCTTATAAATAAACAAATAAATTATCAAGATAAATAATTAAATTTATAAATATTAGACTCGCCGACCAATTAAATAAATTTTAAAAAGTAAAAAAATTGAATCAATGTAACAAGTTCCAATTTGGGCCATGTTCCCAGCCCAGTTAGGCCCAACACTAGTACACGGGGAGTTGGGAAAGGACATAAATGACAATTTACAATTTAGGTTTGAAATTCCTTTAGCAATTGACCAAAGCGCGCTTAAAATTGTGATATTCTTACACTTAATTTTTAGATTTCTCAAATTGCGTACTTATTTTCCATTTTACTCCTCCTATCAACTATTGATTTCAAAGAACAACCCCCTCCTTCTTCAAGAAAAAAAAATGAAATCTACCACTCCAATAACTCCACACGATTAGTCCCACAACCATTTATGAGGAAATAAATCAAGAAGCTGCATTTGGCCATAATGGGAGAGTGCATTGTCTCGGCTTCGTCGAGATTCGATCCTTATCCACTTCAGCCCTGTCATAATCAACTCAACTATGTCCTGGGGGCAAATGACAACCCCCTTGGTATGGTATGATGTTGGTTTAAA
>JBBMKF010000007.1:285467-302671 GCA_037834155.1 Curcuma caesia | reverse complement strand
CAAGCGAAGCAACCCTAGGAGACCGAAAAATTAGGTTTCTAGGACATAACATTGCTTGGTTGTGTCATGGGACACAACCATGGACAACACTCAAGGTGGACAAGCCCCACATGACCTGGCCATGCTTTAAAGCACGACCCTATCACACACCAACATGCAACACGACCCGTGTCGTACGACATAGCCCATGTTGTCCAGAATGCAATAAGGGCCTAGCATGGCCCGTGTCAGCCTGATTTGAGTGCAACACGACCTTAGCATGACCCGTGTCGGGTTGTGATTTTGCCCGCAACACACCACACGGTCATGGTGCCATAACCCTAACCCTAACCCTAATGTAGGTCTAATCGATCAATGTTTTTTAGAAAAATGATGGCAGTTGCAGCCGTTCTTCACAATCTTCGTGAAAATCGCAAAAAAAACTTGAAAACACCCTAGGTTTTCTTATCAAGATTTTCCACGAAAAAAAGTTGTTTTATGTTAGGAAAACCAAATCTGGCGTAGAAATAATAAAATCGATGAAAATCCCAACTTTATCACTATAAAAAACAATGAAACAGTCGTAACTTTGATATCACTTGTTGGGGAAATTATTTTCCTAATCGCATGAATTCTAAAATAATACGAACTCGAATATAGAAAACTAAAATAACAAGAGATCTAGTTTCATCGATATCTATAGTAGAAAATAATACATGATTGAAATAGACAATGAACCTGATTGCAGCAGAAAAACCATCTTCTCTATGTGCCATCCATGAATTCTGAAATCCTGTGGAAGAAGAAAGAGAGCAAAGGAGTTGATCTTCCGGAGGAGTTAGGTTGACGTCGCTGAATTCTCTCCGCCAATAGAGAGCAAAGAGATCTGTCAAAATACCTAATCCAACGGACACCATACCTTATATGTATGACCTAAATCGTTATCAATCTATTAATGATAACGCGCGGTTTAAGTTAGCAGATTCTACACATGTAAATCTTCCACATCCAAAACTCAAACTCTCCTTATCTGTTAGTTCATTTAACAAGTTTGGTTTTTTTAATGACATATATCCACATGTCATAAATAACATGTAAGCTCATCAAATGAGATAAAAATATCTATAACAATCAAATATTAATAAAAATATTTTATATTTATAAAAATATTAAAATTGTATCAACATGGTATGATATAATATCAAAATCATATCATTAAATTAAAACTCTAACGCAATTTAAAATTTTAAACTTAAAGCGGATACATTCTTCAAGCCATTGTATACTATTGTTTACTTTAGGCTTAAATCCTCATATTTCACAACAGTATGATATTGTTCACTTTGGGCCCAAACCCTTATGATTTTATTTTTGAGTTCAACCCAAAAAGTCTCATATCAATGGAGATATCTTCCATCTTATAAACCAATAATCTTTTATATGTATTTTTAATGTGGAATTTTTTTATTATATTTCAACAATCTACCCCTCAAATAAAGGACCACTGGGAGACCCTAACGGTCCCAATGGGTCCCTTGTTGGGAGCCCCCTGCTATTATCTTCATGATTTGAGTCCCAACGAATCCCTTGCTGGGAGCCCCCTATAATTATCCTTATGGTCCGAGTTCCAACGGACCCCTGCTGAAAGTCCTCTACCATTATCTTTTATTTTTTATCCTAAGAGTCCTCATGTGGCTCCACATAGACCATGCTCTGATAGTTCTTACATGGCTCCACATAGACCATACTCTAATGTTAAAATATATAGAATTCACATATATCTCTCTAATGGTCTGATATTGTTCACTTTAGATCTAAGCCCTTATAATTTTATTTTTGGACTCAATTCAAAAGATTTCATATCAATGATCTTTTCTATATATTTTTAATATAAAATTTTAGTTGTATCCCAATGGATGTTGAGCAGTTTTGCTCATGTGTGTGTATATATATATATATATATATATCCGAGCTTCGTCTAACATGATTGACATTCCAAAATATGGCACTAAGATTTACTGTTCGACCCATCCTATAATTAATTTAATTTGTAGATTAAATGGCTAAACTCTGTTCCTTTCATAAAGGAATGGTCATCACTTAGAGTATAGAATCATCATCCCATAGACAGAATTAAGAACAAGAGGAGTTAGTGGAGGATCTTCCTATGGCCCCTTAAAGATTGGGGCATAAAGAAATGACAACCTATGAAATGTTCAAACCATTAGATGGACTCTTGCCTCCGTTAGCGTAGCAATTTTTTTTTTTGAAAAGGCAAATTAAAAAGACGTTCTACTTTATTATGAACATCAAAAGAATATATATATTTTTATTGTACAAAAGTCTAACTATTTTTATTTTTTTAATATTATAATAATTATGAAATCATATTTACTACTTGCTACACAATTATAATCTATAGCTATTGTGTAGTAATTGTTATAGATTTATTATTTGTTCTTGTTCAAGGAAAAAAAACATAAGGAAATAAATCGACACTAAACTAATCTCATACATAAGTATCCCAATTATTGTTGCCCTTGCTGCTTCAACTCTTGAGTATGAGTTTGAGTGCAACTATGATTCCATAATTACTATAAGATAATATAATATTGTTCATTAGAAATTATCTACATTACAATATAATATTGATCAAAAATAAATATTTATATTATAACAATTATAATTGTAATTGCTGTAATATAACGTTGAGATTGTTGATTAATGATTATAGTATTGATTAGTGTTTATCATAGTTAAAGTATCTATATTGTAGCAGCTATAAGATCATAACTACTATAATAACGTAAATAAAAATAAAAATGTATTGAGACTGGATGGAATTTTATTTTAATAATAAATAAAAAATGATATTCTTTTGACTATTCTAATAAAAAAAAGCTCTTTCAATTTTTATCCTTTTTATTTATTATCAAAATAGTATTATATCCCATCTCGTCTTATTTTTATTTTCAATATTATTATAGAAACTACAAATCATAACTACTACCCTATAAAAAAATAAATATAATTAACAGCTCTTTAATTTTTACCCAATAATTTTTTTCATCATTTTATTTTTTAAAAGCATCAATGCTATATCGTGAAGCTTTTTATCTGCTCTTCTTGTCTGGTGCCTTTTTTTTATCTTCTCTACTTTCTAAACTCATCACGTTGAGCGGCCTACGAATCCTGCCCTTCCTTTCTGGTGAAGAAATCAGAAAAGGTGGTAAGAAAATAAAGTTAGATCTACTTTAGCGATATATGCTACATTTTCAAAAAAATTATTTGTTTTCCGATAAAAAGTATTTTAAAGTAAAAGGTGGATTTTTTTTGTTTTTTTATTTTTATTTTTTTTATTTTTCAAATTTCTGACAACAGCTGTACTTCACGTAGAGACAAACTTAATATACCTAACATGTAGCATTATATTATGTTCTCTACTGAAATAATGCAGTGAAAATGAGTAGTTATTGACAGCAGCAGAAAGAATCAACATTATAAGCTAGCTGAATGTAATCATTGCTGGAGCTCGATGGGGACTACAAGTTCTTCACTTTATGAAAGAAAGAAAGATCATAAATATCGACATGAATTATCAATTCTAAATTACTTCTAAAGATGTAAATGTCCTTAAAAGCTTCCATGATTGTACCTTTATGGCTCCTGAAAGCCATTCCTCACCGACCAAAACACTCAAAAATACTAGCCACTACATCTGACGCTTTCAACCTTACAGAGACTGTCGGTGATGACGACGGTTGGGTTTAAGTAACCAACCTACCTATTTGACCTCTTTGATTAATTGTTTCTTTTTTTTATATAAAAAGATTGAAATTCGTCGTCCCAGCGGTCTCACACGATCGGTCCCAACTCCCACGACGCTCCACACGGTCGATCCCACGACCATCTGTAGAAGGTAAATCGAAAAACTGCAGTTGGTCACGACGCAAGAGGGTATTATCTGACTTCGCTAAGATTCAAATATTTATCCTCTTTTGCAACTCTGCTGCGTCGTAATCAATTTAGCAATGTCCATGCTGATTAATTGTTTCTTTTTATTATACTAAGTAGTTGTGATTATATTATCAACTAAAATGACTTTTTTTTCTCTCTTTTTTTTTCCAGATATAATTCATATGGTGGTTAATACGTGAGCTTCAAATGATTTGGCATGTAGCAAGTAGTACTGTAAGGCCAACAAACAAACAATGTGCGTGCTCGTCGCGTTTATTTAGAAGTTTCCTTTGTGTTTTCTTTTGGCTTACCTGCAACAATGACGTGGCAGCAGTATATTACTTATTAATTTCTGATTAATTAAAGATTAAGTTGCAAATGTTCTCATTTAATTTAATTTAATTTAAACAGTCTTAGTTTAGAGGGAGGTAGTCGAAGACTCGCTGCACGTGCTTCGGTTATTCTCGGCTATTATTATTATTATATTATTAGGGAATTTTAGTTTTTGCCCCCTTGAGTTTGTCGATTTTCTATTTAAGTCTCAAAGTATGAATGGATATTTTTGTAACTTTTCGTACTCAGCGATGAACTAAGTTCTCTCCTTTCTTCTTCCTCTCTTTTCCTCGCCGTGCCGTCACAGCCATCGTCGGGGCGATGGCGGCGATGTCGACTGCAGTGGCCTCCCGCACCCGGAGGGCACTCCACGTCCCTTTCTTTCCACTCTCTCCGGCCGGCTCGCCGAGCGATCCAATTTACAGCACCCCTTTCTTCCCCTCCTACTCCTCTCCGCCTCCGCCGCCGCCGCCGCCGCCGGCGGAGGGAGCGGACGGGTCGTCGCAGCCAACATTCCCCGCCAACCCCGCCAATATTTCGTCCCTCACCTTCCCTGGCTCACGCTCTGCCCCTCGCTCTCGGCATAGCTCCGGCGCTGTTGCGGCCGCCGTCGTTCTCCCGCTCCTCGCCCTCGGTATCCTGGCCGCTGTTGCCGCCGCGTTCTTCTTGCGACGCCGCAGGCGTCGATTCCCTGGCAGCCGGTACTCGAATAAGCATGAGACTCGCTCCGTTTCGGACCGGCTGTTCCCAGAGGACTCCGCCGCTTCCGACGCCGACGCTCCCAATCTATCTCCGTCTGCAGCGGCGTCCTACGATTTTATGTACCTTGGTACATTTGCTGACGGCGTTCGTGGCGGTTCGGTCCTTGATGGGGACCGCTCGATCGCAGATCCGGTGGGCGGATCACCGATCGGGAATCTAGCGTCGCCGGAGCTTCGGCCACTCCCGCCTCTGCAGCGCCAGTTTCGCCATGTTTATGAGAATGGGACCATGGGGAGCTCGGAGGAGGAGGAGTTCTATTCACCGAGGTTGTCATCGACAGGGAAGGGGAGCTCCGAGAGGGTGGTAGGTGGGCCGATGTCGGGTTCCCGGCGGACGTTTCCATCGACCGTAGAGAAATGCGAATCCCAGGGCTTGACGATGAGCACTCCATCTTATCCATCGTCGAACGTGGCCTCGTCTCCTCAGTCGTCACCTGCAGCTTCGGTGGCGCGCGTCGGATCAAGTCGTGGCCATCAAAATGGCGGATCCTTGAAGTCCAGATCTGAATGGAGTGTAGACGAAAGCACCGAATTCGAAGCCCTGCCGCCGCCTCCCCCACCACCTCTCCTACGACCTCTAACACCGTCTCCTCCAAAACGGAAACCGCCTTCGCCTTCACCGCCTTCTTCCCCAGTGGAGAAACAATCCGAAGCAAAGGTGGAAATTCGTGATCTGACAACACCAAATTTGATGTCTCCGACGAGGAATCGTGGTTTCTCTCATAATCCATCGATTGTGATTACTCCGCCTGGACCGAGACAGACACAAGCGCCACCGCCGCCACCACCACCGCCACCGCCACCGCCACCTCCGCCGCCTCCGCCGCCGCCGCCAGTTGGGTACTGGGAGAGTCAGGTTCGGAAGCCGAAGGCTACACATCCGCCGTTCCTTGCGAAGTCGAAGCCAGCTGAGGTAACGATCTCCTCAACGATGGTTTACCCTACAGATCCAAGGGGCGAGTCTGAGGCCATGGAGAAGAACCAGGACATCCCTCGCCCAAAGCTGAAACCTTTGCACTGGGATAAAGTCCAGGCGAGCTCGAATCGAGCAATGGTGTGGGATCAGTTGAAATCCAGCTCCTTCCAGTGAGACTCGTTGACATCTATGAATTGGATTTCCCTCCATTTCCTGAAGAGTAAAATTGTTCTTTTTCTTGACGAATTGACAGGGTAAATGAAGAAATGATAGAGACTTTGTTTGTTTCTAAAGCAATCAATCCTGCACCAAGAGAGACCAAGTGGCGGCAGGTTCTTCCTCCAATTCAAGACAACAAGGTGCTCGATCCAAAGAAATCCCAAAACATTGCAATTTTACTGAGGGCATTGAATGTGACGAAGGAGGAAGTTTGCGATGCCCTTCTCGAAGGTGAGATTTTAACACTCAAATTCAACTTCTTGTTTTGTTTTTTATTTTCTGGAGTGGAATAATAGAATTAAGTATATGATGTCTGATTCATCTCCCATCATTATTTGCACGTCATCGTGGAATTCCTCACAATTATTTCCCTTGAGTGTTGGTATTATTTAGAGAAAACATCACTTGTTCATCTCACTACATCCAATTCAAGGACAAGGGTAAAACCAGTTTTTCTTCAGAGCAGTACTTGTTCATTTGACACTCTGCCTTGTCTAAAATTATAAATAAATATCCATCCATCATAGATGTAATAAGTTAAGGTGTTTAAGAGGACAAATTAGAATTATAAACTGCCAAATATTGCTCACTGTTTCCTCATGGTTTGTGATCATTAGCTCATACAAATCTATGACCATGATTTTCAAGTTGGCATACTTTCATGCCAAATAGGAGGCCCAAAAGTAACCTTAGAAATGTGTTTTTAAAGATGAACTGCATCTGATATAGATATCATCTCTGAGGCGTTAATACAGTTCTCTTCCCATTAATTAGCCATTGCCCAACCAACTTTGCAGAAATTTCTAGGTTGGTGAATTGGTAGATACATTTAGAAACACTACCCAATTTGACATATGGGAAGACACTAAAATAGGCTATTTTTTCTAAGTGACTAGTTTAGAAGCTAACTATGATTTCAATAGAAAAAGGCTTGAATAAATTTCATATGCAGCAGTCTGTTATCTTCGCCGGTAGTTTCTAATCATTATTGCTGCAAGCAGGTAATGCTGACAGCTTAGGAACTGAACTGCTGGAGACCTTGCTAAAGATGGCTCCTAGCAACGAGGAAGAACATAAATTGAAAGAACACAAAGATGATGCCCCAATCAAGCTTGGTCTGCCAGAGAAGTTTCTTAAAGCTGTGCTTGATGTGCCATTTGCATTTAAAAGAGTTGATGCCATGCTTTACATAGCTAATTTTGATTCAGAGGTCAATTTTCTAAAGAAGTCCTTTGAGACTCTCGAGGTAAATTACTATATATCTTAGTCATTCCCTTGTTGTCGTATTTTTTTTCTTCAAGGTTTTTAGTAATTTAATTTGATGATCTTTTCTTTTTTATCAAGTAGGCTGTTGGTCATCATGTAGAAACAGCTACAACTAGTAAGGAACTAGTTCCTGTTACCTTGTCTCATAACTACCTGAATGAAGGATTCGATAAGAAGAGTAGCAAATATTGTTTATATCAAAGTGGAGCATGTAGATTGTTGGAAAATCTTAATGAGACTGTAGTTGACCAATTTGTGTATATTTGTATATGATTTTTTATTCTCGAATAATTTGCAACCTGAATTGATAATGTCCCAATTTAGTATTATGTGGTGATAATTATATACTAATAAAGGAACTTTATATGCTTAGATAATCGAGCTACTATGAATTTGAATTCAAACATTTTGGGTCAAGTCTCAAAAGTTAAATCTAAGTGGGATTGTGACAGCTCTTTAAAGGACTGATAATCCACAATTTGTTCATGTGCTTCTAAATTTTAGTTGGCAGTTAGTTTCTTAAGTTCTTATTGCAGAACACTATTTTTATTTACTTACACATGTTCATTTCCTCTATTTCCTTGTCCCTCAGGCAATATCCTTGAGGGAACGTCAATATTTCAATTGCAGATGTTCAATTTAGTTATTTTAATTGCTATATCACTATGATACAAAACAACTGAACTTACTTTGATCAAGGAGTATTCAAATTCAGCCAATACGAGCCATTCTTAGCCTTTTCAACTTGGTTCTCAATTAACAGGCTGCCTGTGATGAACTGAGGAACAGCAGATTGTTTATGAAGCTCCTAGAGGCTGTTTTAAAGACCGGGAACCGCATGAACGTTGGTACAAATCGGGGTGATGCACATGCCTTCAAGCTTGACACATTGCTCAAGCTAGTTGACGTCAAAGGCACAGATGGCAAGACCACACTTCTACACTTTGTTGTCCAAGAGATCATCAGATCAGAAGGATCCCGGCTTTCTACCACCAGCAATGGAGCTGTCAAAACACAATCTAACACTCTGCGAGATGATTTAGAGTGCAGGAAGGTTGGCCTCAAGGTTGTTTCTGCTTTAGGGGGTGAGCTCAGCAATGTAAAGAAGGCAGCTGCCATGGACTCAGATATACTCAGCTGCTATGTATCAAAACTAGCCGGAGGAATTGCGAAGATCAACGAGGTGTTGAAATTGAACGAAGGACTTGGTTCCAAGGGCAATAGCCAGAGATTTCAAGAGGCAATGGTTCAGTTCCTGAAAAGAGCAGAGGATAACATCATAAGAGTGCAAGCTCAGGAGAGTGTGGCATTATCTCTAGTGAAGGAAATAACAGAGTACTTCCATGGAAACTCAACCAGAGAAGAGGCTCATCCTTTTAGGATCTTCATGGTGGTCCGAGATTTTCTAGCCATCCTTGAAAGAGTATGTAAGGATGTTGGAATGACCAATGAACGCACAATTGTCAGCTCAGCACGGCAATTTCCGGTGCCGGTGAACCCAACTCTTCCACCTTTATTCCCCCGGTTTCATGCATTGAGACCTGAAGGCTCAGACGATGAGAGTTCATTGTCACCGTAACGAAGCACGTTCAGATGGAGCTCTTTTGCCAGTTTTACCGGCGGGAGCTCTGCAAGAACACAGATACCACATTGGTGGGAGCCTCATGCGCTTGTAGCATGAGAACTAGTCTCACTTTAACAGCTCCAAAGCACAGTAGGGATGGAATTGATCCTGGTTTATGTATATTTATTTGTATTAGTAGAATATCAATGCAATATGCATTCTTTTCAATATCATTTTGCTCATATAATAAAGACATGAGGGCAGAGGGAAAATAAATGATTTTTTCTTGGTTTACATCTGAAAGTTACAATCATTCTTCTTTGAGATTCAAACTGAAATTTGAATTAAGTCAACTCAATAAGGAAGCATTGACTTGAGACGACCTGATCTTGGACTGATCTATTTGTGATGACATGTCTAGATCTCTCAAGAAGTTGGCTTAACTCCTTATCTCAACTGGATCATCACTTAATTTTAATTGACAAAGTGCTGGATAGACGACACATCAATAGTTAAATGGTAGTAGAACAGAAACTTAATAGAGCCCATATTTTAAGTATGAAGATAAACACTATTATATTGTGAAAATGAAAAATTATTCTACATTTTAAAGGTTGTGCAGTCAATAGAATGTTCTATTTCAGGAATGAAATTAAACTAAGAAATCCTTATCCTTTCTCGATTTCCCATCTATTATATTCTCCATACATAATTATTTTATTAATTATCTATTTTATTTGTGAATCAACGATATTAATTGTGTTTTTTTTAGCCAAGGGAAAAGAAAGAAAAATGATAGTACGTGTCCTTCCTCTCCGAACACCTTTTGAGTCGACAGTGGTCTCTTAATTAGCGGATCAAGATTGGATATTCTACGAAGCAAAAAGCATTGCTCGGCGTTACCAGCGCAGCTACTCTGAGACTCAAGTCAGCGCTGGATTGAAAGATGAAAAAGATTATTTAGTGGAGAAGAATTGCCTCCGTGTACGAGAAGAAAATCATCCTTCCTATCACTTACTTCTATCAATTCTTATATAATCGATGGAAGAGAATTTCCACCTAGAAAAATCATTCTCCCTTTCACTTACCTCTATCTCTTTGGAATTCTTACTATTATTTTTGAACTAATTGAACTTGTAACCATTCAAATATTCATATATGTCTCTGCAACTAAGGGATTGGGATTGAACTCCTCTTTTTGGTCAGGACGGATGGATTTTTTGATCTTCTTGGTGTGATTAGTCCTCTTCTCTTTTTGGTATTATCATTATTCCCGTTTGGAACATTATTGGACTTTTAGTATTTCATGCTTGCTAGTTTTCATCCTCCCGATCAAGGATTGAGCACTTTTTCCTAATTGGAACAGTATTGAACTTTTGGTATTCTCATAATTATTATTTTGGGTGGAATCAATCTTCTGGAATTCTGATATTCTTGAGCTTTTGATTATTATTCTTATGACCGATAGATTGAGTTCCTCTCTCGGTTAGGATAGGATTGGTGTCATGTACACTCTCATCAGCCCTTTAGGGTGCCTACTTATTCAGTTACATCTCCGATTCAAGAAGTTTCTAGATCCCTGCACTCTTAACGGCCTCTCAATTCTATCGGATTTCATTTGACTTCACTCCTTAGTCTGACTTCAAAGAGGGACATGTGATGCAGCCTAGATCATCCCATTCGGGGTTGTGTTCTCTTTACATGGGTCAATGCCTTCTCAGGGCCCTCCTTAGTTGAACCTTCTCCGACCACAACCTCCAACGACACTTGAGGGTGGTAGTCGTCTCATATTTAATCAAATTTCATTCGACTTTATTCCTTAGTTCGACTTGAAGGGGAGACATGTGTGGTATTTGGAGTTACTCCTCAGCACACGTGCACGACCTCATTCCCGATCGGCTACTCTCCTTTTCTGAGCACTCTTGACTCATCAATTTGCTCACTCAAATATTTGCCCTTCATCCCATGGGTTCCTACTCGGATTCAGTAGCTATAGTTTTCAGGATGCTATAGTACTGACAAAGCTATAATACTCGGGATATAATGCTATGGTACTTGAGAAGCTACATCACTCTAGATGCTACAGTATACTCGCAAAGTTACAGTTCCATAGGATTGGAGTTATAGTGCCATGAGATGCTATAGTTCTTGAGATGCTATAATACCACGAAGTTACAGTGTCACGAGATGCTACAGAGTCCGTGAAGCTATAGTACTTAGGATGTTACAATATACATACAAAGCTATAGGATTCAGGATGTTATAGTACCCTCGCAAAAGTTACAGTAATCAGAATACTATAGTATTACAGGATGCTATAGTATCTGCAAAGTTACAGTACTTGGGAAAGTCATTTGGAGCTTATTTTCCCGAGCACTTAGCAATCATCAAGCGATTTCCCATTTGGATTCAGGAAACTCAAAAACTCGATCTCAACCTCTGACAACTCTTAACAACTCGACAACCTCCAACAATCTGCCTATCAGTGGTTTGACAATGTTAATATACGATCTAATGGTTGTCATTCTTGGCCTCCCAAAGACCTAACAATGTCAAGTACTCTATACGTGGAGATAATCTTCCATCGGCTATATAAGGATCGACAGAGGTAAGTAAAAAGGAGGATGATTTTCTATTCGCATGTAGAGATAACTCTTCTCTACCAAACAATATCTCTGTTTTCTTTCTTTCTCTCCAATTTCTGTAAGTTTCATCTTTTAATCTAGCGCTGACTTAAACGTTGAAGTAGCTACGTCGACAATGCCAACAAACTTCGATGTACTTTACTTCGTAGGTCATCAGATATTGACCAATTAAGAGACCACCATAGCTTGGACTCAAAAGGTATTCAGGAGAAGAGGAGCCGAGCAAGCACCATAAAAGAAAAAGGAAAATTTAATTTTTAAAATTTTGTGCATTTGCAAAGGTTACCTTCTTTACTGTAGTCCACTCACTTAATACGATCAAAATATTTTTCAAAATTAAGTTTTATGTGCTTTGTTATTCATTTTTTTATAACTCTTAACTTTCATTTTTAAGATATATATAAAATAAATAAAATACATTTTTTCTGAATCCGACGACGTTTGTGGCCGGAGCCGATCCTTTTGGCACTTGGACGTGCATTTACAGCAGCGTCACAAAATTCAAAAAAAAAATAGAATACATTTAATTTCGAAGTTGACGACGCAGGCCGCGTGCGTCGATGTGATTGGACAAGCTGCAGGAAGAATGACGGGACGCAGCAGGCGACGTGAGAGCACAACGGCCGGCCGGCCGGCCATTGCATGCATTTAAGGCGGGAGCCAGCCAGCCAGCCATCATTGCACTCGTTCAGCAACGCCATCATTGCCCTCGCCATGCAACCTTTCCTGTCCCTGCTTTGACTACGTCCGCCAGTATCATTTGAGACATGCAGCAATCAATTCATATTCTAAAATTAATAAATATCCCGGCCCTGCACAGCAGTAGCAGTGTTTCACAAACCTAGCGAGATCACGAGAAGGAACTCATAATTTAATGGGAAGGGAGGGAATGGATGCATGGTGAAATGAATGAATCGATGGATCGAGGCCTTTCCTTACGTGGGGCACAGTACTAACATCCAATTCACTCTGGCGTAGGTTTAATGCCCCCTTTCAGTGAAATATGAGAGCAGGCAGTACTCAGTAGCAAGCTAGCTAGGAATATAATGCATGCAAATTCTAATCTCTCTGCTATATGAATTGTCCTCTGCAACAAGCCTTTTTGCCTCCACGTTCCTCTGTCCACAACTAATCCAAATTCCAGGGGCAGATATCAATGAATTCACAGCTACAGTTGTCTGAATATAATATATCGATCACTAAATATCAACAAAAGATTAATTAATATAGATAGGAAAATGAAGGCCAGCAGCTGGCTGTTCAAAAGGTCTAATAATTAATGAGCATATTGCTCGAGATTATTGGCTCGATCTACTTTTTAAATTCTCATTATATACATAATATCATTAATTAATAATATCTCTGAATATTAAATTATTATAGTATATCACAGAACGGTGATGAGAAACGACGGCATCATCTTTTCTTTTGTTTATTCACTAGCTCACCAGTAAAGTATATATGATACTAGATGATATACAAGGCTACAGTGTATGATGAAATCACTGTAGTGTAATAAATAAACATCCTCTTTAAAGATCTTACAAAAGGATCGATCTCCGTGGGATTTGCAATATCACTGCCAAAATTAAGAAATAAATTGAACATTACTTTTTTTTTATATAGCTATATATAATTCTATCGCAAGTTATTTTGTTGTAATTGGAGCTCTCTTAGATCGAAAGTTTAGACACTAACATTTAAAGTTAATAAGAAAGACAAAAAAAAAGATATAATGAGCTGATCAAAAGAAATGTACTTTAATTTTCAGTACTGTATCAATTCACTGGAATCACAAAAACTGCTGCGATATATATATATATATATTGCAAGCACAATGAATAATCAAAGTTAGTTGCACAAGGACAGATCGACCGAATTTGAATTAAAACCCTAGAACCATACAGAGCATTATCAATAAAAGCTATAATTCATCTCAGTTCTCTAAATTGACTAGTTGAACGTACCTTACAAATCTCCTTTAATAATTGGTAATTAAACCCTACATCTACTTTTTAAATAATTCATCTTATATTCCATTATTTTCTTCTGCAATCAGCCACTCTCCAAACTTCAACCTGCAAATCACCATGTTTTTCAGCAAATAAATTAAGATCAGAATCATATCTGAATTTATAATGATGATCCGGACATGAAGTTAAGTTCACTATTCCCCTCATTTTCACTTCATACGTTTAGATTGACTGATTTTGTGTATATTAAATAAAATCTTAATTACGTACAGTGGAGCTATGGCTGGTCGGTGATCCCCGCCGGCGACGGTGGCCGCCTTGGCTGGCGGCGGTAGGAGTTGGTCGACGCAAGGGAGGTTGACGTCGATGAAGGCGCATGATCCGTTGTCGTTGTTATTAATGGTCTGCTTTTGGCACATGGCGAGTTCGGCTCGCACGAGGGCGAGCTCGAGGCGCAGCTGGCGGAGCTGGCGGTGGAGCAGCGCGACGAGGCCCGCGCAGCAGTAGACGGGGTCGCGGAGGCGCATGTCGGCCTCGTAGGCGAGGGAGTTTACGGCGTCCTCCCGCTGCCCCGGCGGCACCTCCTGCAGCAGCTTGGTGACGTTGCTGGCGCCGAACACGCGATGCACCTGCGCGAACTTCTGCGGCTGGTCCGGGGGGAAGTACGGTGCGAACGCGCACTCCGGAAGGCACTTTCGTCGCAGCAACTTGCACGCGGCGCATGGCGAGCTCAGCGCCGGAGTCGCCGCCGTCGCTGATACCATTTTGGAGGCTGACGGCGAGCGAATTAGTTAACGTGGGGGAGTGGTTTGTTGGTTTAGGCAAGTGGAAGAATGAAGGAGAAAGTGGTGGAAAGCTATAAGAAGGGGAGGAAGAGGAAGAGGAAGAGGAAGAGGAAGGATTTGGTGAGGTGCAATTAATATGGAGGGAGGAGGAGGTTGGTGTAGGTGCGAGCAGGGAGAATGGTATAACTAAGGAAGGTGTATGGGCACTTTAAAAATTTCATTGATTGCATTTTCAACATCAGTAGAAATGAAATAGAAATTCAATTCCAATTCCAATTCCAATTTCATCATATTCTTACAATTATTATCATCTGACATCTTTCTTCTCCCTTACAAAGATCAGACAGACAAATTTAAGAGCAGAATACATAGCTGCGGCAAGCAAGCAAACAAACAAACACCTGATCTACACTTCATGAGTCCGTGGAGAAAGGCACGCAAAGAGCCCGGGGCTGCTGCCAGACCGTCCACCACCATCCTTCGCGAGCGGCGAGAAGTAGACGGACTCCGAGGAAGCTCGATCGTTGTCGCTGGCCCCGGTGCTAGAGTTTCCAAGCTTAATTGGCGGTGGGCGGGCGAGCTTGAAGTCGGAGGTTGACCTTCCGAACCACTGGGAGGCGCCGGCGGCCTCGAAGTACCGGCTGCTCCTCGATCTCCTCAGAGCCCCGTAGACGTATGGGATTAGACCTTCCATGTTTTGGTTATCCTCTCTGCGCGTATGTTTGCATATACATAGAGAAGATAACGAAGAGGGTAGAAAATATGACTTTATCAAGGATCATGCTGTATTGTCATTGCGTGACTCCATTAACCTACATAATTTATATTGAATGATTCAAGTGTTTGAATTTTTGTTAAACAGATAATTCAGTATTTGCATGTCATCGTCTAGACTAGTTCAATTCTGCAAGTTGATAAAAGACAACAGGATAGAAGACTTGAACAACGAGACCTTTTATATATTTTTCTAAATATACGGCAACACATGGATCTCTCTCAGTAAGAGAAGCATTCTCATTTCCTTAATGCTGAAGTTTCAACTTGGAATATTGGCAGAGTAGGTTCCAATGCATATCTGTTAGAATTTTCTCAGTGATTTGTTTATGTAAAGAATAACTTGGTAGAAAACTCTAGACGTGCTGAAAAATATTATTCTATTTGTTGATGTCGATATGCTGTCCTAGCCAGTTGACATTATGGCTTTGTGTTCTGTGAAGGCTGAGAAAACAAAGAGAGGAAACGAAAATTGAAGCTGAACTTGAGATCTCTGTTTCAGAAGCAGAGTAGATACACTTTGGCCACTGGTTTTGCAGATTCACTTCGTAATGTGCATGCTAATTGTTTAATGAGGAGGGCAGATTTCCAGTGAGAGCGAAGCCATCGCAATTCTTCCTTACTGATGGCAATCTTTGGTGGTATGTGGTCAATACCTTTCCACTTGAGTTAACGCTTCTGCCGTTTTGACCAAAGGTATAGAGAAATAATTATAAGCAGCAGTATGATAGGGTCATAGTAATACAAAAGTAATGTTCCGATTAGATATCACGGATGGTTAAATTATCAGTCAATGAACAATCTGACGTAGGCTATCTTCGAATTGAGCAAGAGAGTCTCGACATTTCAAAGAAAAAGTTAGACTAGTACCGGAGAGTCTCGACAAGCCACTCCAACATTTAAATTAGAGTTTTGGAAGAGATGGTGAGAAGAAAACAAAACTAGTATAGTTTTCCCAAGTGAACCTCGAATATGATGATGGGCTAGTCCTTTTATAACCTGTTCCGGATCTCCCCTCGCAAGATAGGGTGACGTCCCTATAGCCGCCTACAAAAGTGGAGATCCTCTTCCACAATCGTTCCCTTTTGACCTTATGCGCAGGAAAAAGGGATATCGGAAGGATCAAGTCTGACAACCATATACTCCTTTTAGCTCTATGCACAGAAAAGAGAGGTATTGGAAGGAATACAAGTCTGACAACCTTGTATTCCTTTTGGCTTTATGCGTAAAGAAGGGAGGTATCAGGGGGCTAAGTCTGTAACCGCCGCTGATATGTTCTCAGGCGACTGCCTACCTATAAGAATATTTGCATTCTCTTCTGGCCGATCACATATTCTCCTTTGACTAACTACATAATATATTAGTACGTGAAAGGCATGAGAAGGAAACCCCGGAGGAGACGGAGTGAGGTGGGATGATCGAGTTAAAATAACTGAACTGGCTGAGACGAGACAACTGCATTGGTTGAAACAAGGTTTGTCGAGACGACATGTCTGAGGTGGTCGAAACGAGGATGGCCGAGATGAGGCTGATCGAGATGAGACGTCTGAAGTGACCGAGATGAGACATCTGAAGTGGTTGAGATAAGATGTCTGAGATGACCGAGATAAGACTGGTTGTGACGAGACAAGACAACTGTATTGGTCGAGACGAGACGTCTGGAATTGTTGGGATAAAGCCGATTGAGACCAGACTAACATGGTCTTAAGGGCCCAATTGGATGGGTCAGGACTCCCATGCGGAACTCTCGGTACGATCTGAATCTGAGGTGCTGATTATCCTAACCTAGTGGAGTGGGATTTGTATTGACTCACCTTGACATTTCGGTCCAGACCTTGACCATTATGACTTTTCTTTCTAAGGAACCACGTCATCTACACCACTTGCGTCAAGTACTATTACATTAATTGCCCCATTTCTACAATATGATCCACACACTAAACACTATTACAAGTAGCCACATGCATGCATGCATAGCTAATTGACTCTGATCATGCATGGAAAGATCGACAACTTGAGCACCATGCATCTT
>JBBMKF010000007.1:249951-277525 GCA_037834155.1 Curcuma caesia | reverse complement strand
AGACGATAGGACAGACTAAATGCTAACTGATAAAGTCCAGAGTAAAACAATTTAGATTAATTATAGATGAATTTGTCAAAAGGGAGACCAAGATAAACGCTTGTCAACATAACTAAAGGAAATTTACATGATTTAAGAGCTGCTAATGATATTGACTACATAAAGATTAATAGCATGATCAGATGTTTTAACCATACAAAGTGTTTGATGGTAAGATCTATAAAATTGATCCTCTTAATTTACAAACAGGATGATTTCTTATATTCATGGTGTATATATCAAGGATGAAATCTCGAGCCATCTCGCTTGATACCAGCGAAAATTTTCATCCCGCCAACAGACCAACATCAGCACTAGTGTTCCAACCGAGATACTATCCGAAGGCGTCACCCGAATCCGGCGACACCTTTGGAAGCATCGCCTGGGTCCGACGATGCCTCTGGAAGCATTGCCAACGACGCCTTCGGTGGCATTGCCCAGGGAATCTGGATTTTTTTTTAACTTAGGTTTTAAGAATAACGTTGATTAATAATTTTAATCAATTTCAAACTATAATTGAGATAATTTAAATAGACTTAATTAAAATCTTATTTCATATTTTAAACATACCGAAATTATACCAACACGGCACGATATAGTACCAAAACTGTATCGTTCCAATTAGGGATTGAAACCTCAGCACACCTCAATATTTTAAACCTTGGTATATATGGCCATGCAAAACCATGGTTCCTCGTAGTTTATGAACATGATAACTTCTTATATTCATGGTGTATATATGGCCATGCAAAACCATTGTGCCAAGTACTTACCATAAGCACAAAGTACTCACAGTCAGCTAAATTTCCTGAGTAGTTGCTGAAATATACTACTAGCAAACTACAACTAAATATCATGCCAAGATAATCTTATTTAAATCAGATTATATAGATCCTTATATTAATAATTTTGAAATAAAGAAGACTGCCTGATAGAATTTAATCTTTTAAGACAGATGAAAATAAAGTTGACTATCAGAAGATGACATCTTTACCAAGAAGTGAATAATGGCCTTGGGCACTGAATCCTCAACATTTTTCCGAACAATGTCAAAGTATGACTTCAGGAGCAACTTTGTAATAGCTATCTCCAAAGCCTCCTGTTCAGTTGGACTTTCTGAAGGTTTCAAGGTTAATGGTGGCTGCAAAAGGAGAAACATTGAATTTAACCACTGCATATAACCAACGTTGTATGTGAAGCATCAACTGTGCATTATTAATGTAGATGGTACCTCTCTCAGTTGGATCATAGAAAATGAATGCTCCCATGTTTGTAAGGGTGCATCATATGACTTATTGATCGCACTTCCTTTTGCAGGTGCACGGTCCTCACTGGCACCAAAAATGGATGAAATGGCCCAGATTGATCCACTTGTATTTCCTGATCATCAAAAAATTTAAAGCAACATATTTATAGCATTTCTCACATTTATCCACCAAACAAAAACAGTCAAAGTGGAAGCACTATTGTAGCAGCAGGATAGCTCATCATCATCTTCAAACAGTGTTACAACAAAGTATTTGGGACGGATAGCTTTGAATCTTATCAGGAATAATATCAACTTTTTCTTTCAGGAATATATAACTGTTTCCTTAAGAAATTATTTTTTGTGTAAAAATAACACAATATCAATACTTGGTGTAATCACATTTGAGTTATGAATGGAAAATATCCTCACCAGAAGAACCTGGTCGGTCTGAGTCTGCAGCAGGTCGAGCACCCTAATAAAACAGAAAATAAGAGAGGGAAAAAGAATTATATCAAATCGCACAGATCAGATCACTTATTTGCATAAACTGCTGAAGACAAATTCACATCAATAACAAACAAAAAGAAAAGAGAAAAAAAAAATGGTAAGCTACCTGCAGGTGATCAGGAACAGCTCCATTTGCAACAGATCTTGCAAAGATACCTCGCGATTTTGTAACTTTTTCGGCTGCTTGAAATTTATCTGAATCAGCGGTATCCTAATACAGGATAGGCACTTGGTTCAAAATTAAATAGAAAAAAAATATAAGTTCAGACTAAAACATAATTTGACAAAAAGTAGCTAAAGTGAACAATCAG
This sequence comes from Curcuma caesia, assembly GCA_037834155.1. Lineage (NCBI taxonomy): Eukaryota > Viridiplantae > Streptophyta > Magnoliopsida > Zingiberales > Zingiberaceae > Curcuma > Curcuma caesia. The sequence continues at coordinate 275,419 of JBBMKF010000007.1, read as the reverse complement.
AACCAAGCCAGGAGGTCAATATTAATGCTCCAACTAGAAGTGTTTAAGCTATCAGAGTTAATAATTTAGTTACACATGGGATATTTCATTATTAAGTGTTATAACAATCATATATGTACGGCGTAGTTATTCCATTAATCCATTCAGCAAAATATCATCCCTCATTTGTAGTCTTACTAAATGAACAAAATATTTAATTAATTTCTAACATGAAAAATCAAACAATTTAAATAACAAGTGTCATCTCCTATTCTTCTCACAAAAACTATCAAGAAATAACTCTTCAACTTAATGTCATAAGTAGAACAACAATGTATGTAATCTTTATTCATATAAATTGTTACCAACTATATATGGACCTATACTTTCACCTATTTCTATAAAACTTTAATTTGATTCGATCCAATTTTGTGAACTTATGTTTACAAAATTTTACCATGATTTTCAACATCTAAAACTAGATTTCCTGTATAAATAATATATAAAAGAAGTCTTTCCACCATTTTGTTATCATCAATATATTTTTATTTTAATCTTTTATGCATCTAATATTACCAAAATCTCTTATTATATATAACAATTAGATATCCTATACATATCCTTCTTTGCATTATTAGTTCGAAAAATATTATAGAACTTATCGCGTGTCTAAAGATATTCCAAAACTTGGTAATATTTATGTCCAAAAATGAACTGAAACAAGTACATTGGAAATTTGTATAAACCAGCTCAAAAATCAGAAAATGAACTAGAATAGGCATATAACAGATGAAATCTTTACTCTTTTTAGCCTCGTTGCAGAGAACATAAGGATGTAGCAAAACAAATTAAATGATGGGTCACAGTAATATGTATGAATACAATATTTTGCAAGTTTAAATATGCTGTATACTGGTCAACCTTCTCATTTGCTTAGACTATATTTAAAATGCATGATCTGTTAAGTCTATCAAAACAGGATACAACAAAGTCTTGAAATTATGTTTTTGGAAGACAAAAAAAACATAATGATGTGTGTATCAGCAAATCACAATACAAAGGCAGTGCAGAAAGTCAAAGCTAGAGCCTAAGCAAGCATACATATGCAATATTATCTCTAGAAACCCAATTTGAAGCATCATCATTCCAATTATAGCAAGATAACAATATAAATCCAATACTTTATTACAACGATTACATTGTGGAGTCGTGTCAGGCTGCATGGGTGGAATTTACCATTTCGCTTGCAAACCGACACCAAAATTCTTCGACACCCACACCTGCCCACGGGCTCTCCGCAAGGCGGCAGCAGCCTTGTGGAGACATTGCAGCCAAGCAAGGCATCTCGCCACGAGGCCTTCGTGAGGTTTTGTGACTGCCTTACCTGCTATAAGGCCTCTGTGAGGGTGCAGCAACCTCGCCTAGCGGTGGGTTGTCCCACCGTGTGATAGCAACCTCGCCTAGCGGTGGGTTGCCCCCCATGTGATAGCAACGTCGCGGAGAGCATGTAGCCAAACTTAGCCGCGACCTCATGGTAGTTATGCCACGAGCTCATACCGGTGCTAGAAGCAGCACCTCGCAACTCTCCTATTCCCCTCTCTTTACTCTTTTTTTAATCCCTTGTTTCCATCACTAAGAATTTTTTTTTCATTCCTTGCCCTTCTTTGTGTTACTTTGTAAGCAAAATATAACAATATAGGACCAAAATTGAAAAGAAAATTAAATATAATATTATTTCTAACCTTATAGATTATACTACTACGATTGAACCAAATTATTCTATATGTAAACTTGATTCAATTTTAAACTAACCACATAAATTTAAATTCAATTCAATTCAAACCTACTTGGTCATCATCACCATGTCTACTACTTGGCGGACTCTACCTATTGGTAAATCGACTTTTATTCCGTCCTAAATTTCAAGATATTAATTTAATTTAACTTAGTTATTTAATTTTTAAAATAACTTTAAAATTTTAAATAAGATAAAATTTGATATCAACAAAAAAATTTGTGTTTTAACTTTTATGATATCAATAGAAATTGAGAGAATAGAATTAGCATGCAAAACAAAAACTAAACTTCGACAAGATCGTATCGAGCTTCTCCTCCTCCTTTGTGTGTTCCTCAGCTTCTATTTGAATGCCAATAAACTAGGGTTCGACAAAGCAATTTATTTAAATAAAAAAATTTAGTTAAGTTAAAAATAATAATAAACATCTATACTAATCAAATATCCATAAAAATATTTTTAATTAATATATTTTATATTTAAAAATATTAAAATCATATAGGCACGATACGATACAATACCAAAATTTTATCATTCTGATTATACACCCAAACTCTGACACAACTCGAAATTTTAAATCTTTGTTATCAACAGAGATATTAGAAAAACACAACTTTCCCCCCAATTATTTGATAATTAAAAATTGGCAATTCAAGAGCAAGATACAGGAAGACAATAATAACTTCTGCTCAAAAACCCTGGACTACTGAGGGAACACAACTTTTTCCATAGTTCAACATCCTTGGAATAGGCACTAATTGCACATAGTACAACTAAATTAGAAATAAAAAACTTAAAAAACAAAATAATAATAATAACCACTAAAGTTCTGTCTATTTTTAATTTAAAATATGCTGAATACCTTATTTTATTTTATGGAAGAAAATGCACCTTGGATTTGGGCAATGATGGAACCAGCCTGGATGATTTGATTTGCTGTTGAGCAGATTCCACAGCTTTGCTTCCACCAATAAAATTTGGATGCGAAGTATTTATATAATCCATCTACAAAACATTGTGTAAACCAATGCATCAAATAAATTTTTTACTTGGTAAAATATTGCCAAAGGAAATACTAGGAAAGCAATAAAATACAAAATATAAAAGCATTACGATCAAACCACACACTAAAATAATAGAAGTCCTAAGCATTGCTAGCTGTAGACCTATGCGTTGCACAATGACTTTAAATTTTAATATAAGTCAATAATTTAAAAATTAAATTCTCATGAATATTTATTTAAAGTTTGATTATGAGCTAAAGAAAACAATCACTATAATAATAAAGTACACAAAAACAAATTAATTGATAAAATAATTTGAATTAATATTGAAAAGATTATACAAGATCTAACAATTAAATTATAAAGCCAAAAATTATCTACACTTTCTCAAATTAATAAATTATAAAGCTCAAAATTTGAATAATCAAATAATCATAAATCCACACACGCATTGTAAAAGTTTTATAATTAAAATTTTATTAAATTTAAAAATCAATATGAAATTACTAATTAACTATGCAATGTATCCATATATAATATATAAACTAATAGCTAAATTAACTGACAATATATGAGATTATTTATCATAAATAAAAATAATAAGAATGTCAATGATATATCTTAATTAAATTAGTTTGGCAGGATTTATTTAGGTGGCAACATATGATCAAAGGAGGTGGCAAAAGAAATAACACTTCGATTTCAATTTAGTTGGCAACAAAATGGAATGCTAATGTGTTGCACATTTCATTTATCTTACACACACACACACACACGCATAGAGAGAGAGAGAGATGTTTTATGAAGCTTCTGTCAGAGATGTCCAATACATCTTTCATTGTAAAAAACCAAATGTTACAGAAAGAGCAAATAAAATTTCCAAAACTGAAAGCATTTAGTTTCTGGATTTTTGCAATTAAATAAAAACCTTGAAAACCACCACAGCATGACTTCTAATGTACTTTTCCAAAGAAAAAGCAAGTTCTAAAAAGAAAATAAAACAAAAAACAAGAGAAAATTATTTGTCGAATTGCTAATCTAACAAAGAAAAAAAAAGAGATTTGGGTAATGCTAGTTGTGCCTATTCCTTGTTTGCTAAAGAAAGGAAAAATAGAAAATCACAAACCATCCAACTGTCTGTATCCCAATTATTTCAAGTATATATAGATCTTATCCATAAGTGAAATTCAAATTCTCAGTAAGCAATGGAACTTACATGCCAAGCTGTTGAAATAGTAGGCATTAAGATAAGTATATGAGCAATATTATCAAGGAGCCCTACATTAGCAACTGTAGCATTCAGTCAATAAACAGGATTTAGTAAGCACCATTACGGTCAATACCTACTCTATGCCAAAGAAAAAATTAGACTTCAAGGGCAGCATTCATGCCAGAGAGGTCCTTTCAAACTTTCATTCAGTCACAAGTAGCTACCTTTTTCCCTGCATTTTTAATTTAATTTTCCTAACCAACAATTCTTATCAATTCCTTTGCTCCATTTGAGCATGATTTTGTTGGGTGCAATCATTCCCTGAGTTGGAACCGATCTTGAGTTTTAATGTTTAGGGAAAAGGATTAAATTAGGCATTGCATATATGTAAGGGTGTCAATTCGGGTGGGTCAGGTCAAAGCAAGGGTATTACAAAAAATTCCAACCCAAATTTGACCTGAACCCGACCCGAAAACTAAAAACTTGAACCCAGATAACCCAACCAACCCAATTACAAAAGGATTTTTTGCTATTTTCTCGAATAATTCTTCACTTTTATCTCAATGTTTCATCATTGTCAGACTAATCTTCTACCATTGATGGACATAAAGCATCTCAATTTTCAAAATAGAATTTGATTTAACCATAAAATAGCTTCTCCATCCTAAATTCGAGTCAACCCGAGTTAACCCGAACCCGACCTAACCCAAAAAAAATTCAGATCAGATTTCGAGGTCAACCCAATTGACCCGAACCCTAAAACCCCCAACTCTAACTCGATATTTTTCAAGTCGACTCGGGTTAGTTTGGCGGATCAAGTTCACTTTTGACACCCCTACATATATGTTCGATAATGGTATTAAGTTGTGGAGGAACTTGCAAGACACATGGATTCCATAGAGCTAGTGATATGACAAAGTAGTGTGGATGATAACTTGGCGGGGTTAAGATAACATGTTCATTCACATGGAAATCCGATGGAGTTCGGAGAAAAATGCATGAGATATCAAAAAGATCATAGGAAGAGAAACATTAAGGTGGTATTGGATTAACACTTGGAGCTTGACTTGACGTGACCAAGTTGTTTGATCCGGTGGCTCATGGGCCACTGGAGATTAGAGGATGGAATGACACATCAACGGGACCACAGGACGAGGAGCATCAAGGCGTTAAGTCGAAATGCATAGGTGAAGCATAAAAGATGACACGTGGAGCGAGCTATGGGCTCGGTGTATCTAAGGGAGAAGCAACCTAGCAAGAGATGACCTTTGTAGGGAAGCCAAGCTGAGAAAATAAACTCTTCCATGAGCTCTAAGAGTTGAAATACTTGTATATTGGGACATGGTTGATCTCAACTTAGATGAAGATTCGATCGTTAGGATGATTGTAGTTGTCACTCCAATCAACTAAAAGATGTTCTCAATTGACTAGTGAGTTAAGTCGAGTAAATACTCATCGTAAGCTTGGCAACTCATGAATGAAATGTTGCTATTTGGAGCCAAGTCAATAAGGCATTCGATTGATTAAGTTTAATCAACTAATAGTGGATTCTAGTCAATTGATGTCTCAACAAGAACACCAAAATGAGTCATTGATCTAACACGTTGGAGCAGCAATAGCCGGATAACCTAGTGTCTACAAGAGATGAGTTGATTCAAAAGTAATTAGATGTTGCCATGATAATCAGATAAAATACGAAGAAAAAACAATTAAGATGACATGAACATGTTGAAAACTGATTGAAACGTTACAAAGTTAACAAGTTGAATAGATTAAAGTAAGGTGAAAGAGAAGAGGGAGATGATGATGGCTTTATTTAACACGTGAAAATATAGTATTGCATATAGATATATCCATGTAACTGATCCTAGATAGTTGGAATTAATGAATGGTTTATTGTTGTTATCCTGAAGATTTTCACATAGAAGGATAATGAAAAACCCGTCCCATCGTGTTCCAGAATAATGGGTGGAATTTTGTTTTTGATGAGCCATGGCAGATTGGAGTTTACTTTTGACTTCTTCGTTCACTATTAGAACAATATGCATTTTCATGTTAGTGCTTTCCAGCAGCAAGGATGAATATTTTGGTACAATGTTTCAAAGAACTTTGATTCTCCTACACAGGTCACACCAATAATACAGAAGCAGAATCAATGCAGTAGATGTACCTACTAAGTGGTACAATCATTCATCTAAAGCAAATAGCAATAAATATTCCTTGGCTTGCACAAAGAAAGAAGAAAAGAAAATAAAGATCTACCTCCATTCCAATGATGTGAGATATCATTATTTCTGCAGGTTGAAGGCCTTCTCGTAAGAAGTTAGTGATCTCCTCATCCATGCGCTTTCGGAGGGCAGGATAACGGTGTAGCTCACTAGTTAAGCAACGGTAACTAATCTACAAAGGAAAAATAATCAAAGTGACAAGGCTGCTAAGAACACATAAGAGAATACACAAATATAAGATACTGATTCAGGATTAATGAGTGTATGCCTTTATTAGTTCGTCGTAAACGAACTTTGCACATTGAAGGCCAGGATCTAACAGTCGGCTTATCTGCTTTCGCACTAGAACTTCAAAAGGTGCCTGAGATTAAAAAAGTAAAGGTCCATAAGTCAAACTCAAAGATTAGGAAGTCTAAAATGTCTAACAATTGGTACCTCTGGAACAAACAAAGCAGTTCTTGGACCACTTGCATTTTGAATAGCCAAGCGAATATCTTCATCAGTGATGTCCTCACAAGGATCAACCTCCTACCCATGTGCAGATTACATCGAGTTAGAAAAATCATACAAATATATATATATATATATAACAGTGACAAAAATTCCACCCAAGCCCACCAAATTCTTACATGACAGTAATGTAAAAAAAGAACCAGATTAGTTTACAAGGAGGAAAAGAACCTCGAGGCACTTCACAAAGATTGACTGCAGAATGTAATGAATTCGTGCTCCACCAGAAAGTTCATCTGTTGACAGTTCATTTTTTCCATCCACCATTGAAGAAAAAACTGCAGTACCGGGAATGACAATAGTTTAGAGAATTTAATCTTACAAGCAAAAGTGATGATCATGACACAGTAGAGTATCAAAGAGACATCAATACAAAGAAACACACACACACACAAGGTGACAATCAGCATGGAAAAATTCTGCAAGATTGCAGCAAGGTAGACTGACAAGGCCTAGTATACACGGAAGATATACATGATCACAAAAATCACTTGAGAATGTAGAGCTCAATTACTTCTGCTTGCCAATACTAAAACAAGCAAGTTCAATGTGATTACAGCCAATGTTTCAGTTTTAGTACCAGAAATCAACAATTTTAAGAGTGCATGCACGTGATATTCAATCTGAGTCCCCCCATTAATGAACTTGCAGTAGGGCACATATAGAATTCATAAATGTATATATTACCTTATTGAATTAAAAAAAAAGAATTTTTATAACAAAATTATATGTTTACATCATGAACCAAAACAATCCACATAGCATAAGACACACATTGTAATGCATGTTAATTAACCTAAGCAAGTCAAACAAGATGGCTTTTGCTTGTTAATTGTTAAAACTAGTTTTATCAAATCAGAAGTAACTAGAGAATTAACAGACCAGGAAGTTTGATCTACTAGGTTTGAAATGAGCTTTGTAATCCAGGACAGTTTGCCAGATCTGTTCTATTCTGTTGTTTGTTTTCTGCAAATCTGAGACTGCATCAGATTTCTTCTTCAACCTATCATTTCCACAGATCTTTTTCCAGATTGCTTTCTTCCCAGATTCCAGGTTTCCAGATTACCCACATTTTTTTCCAGCAAATTTCTTGTTGCTTGCATTTTTTTCTATCCACAAATTCTATGATCTTCAACAGATTTCTCTCATATACTTCTTAGTTTCAGCAACTTAACTGAATGACAAGGAAAGAATCGATCTAACAAAATTCTCAAGGATGTTGTTTTTGGCAACTGGCCACCTAAAATGATATATCAATTTATCTACAATTCCTTAAGAGGTATATCTCTAAGGGTACATTATGTCAATCTGTGTCACCACTGGTGTGAGAAGATAATTCTATTGGCACGACGCAGAGTACTGGATGAAACTCTTGGGTTCTAGATTTAAAAATCCCTGAGCATATATCTGCTTATATTTTCTCTTCTCTAGTCTTTCACCAACATCTTCATCCTATTCATGCCACTAGCAAAATGTGTCACTTTCTTCTGTTAAGTGTGTAAATCAAGTCACTCCTATTTGACCTTTACCACTTTCTTTTGTCTACTAAAAGCCAATATTTTCTTTCAATTTACTAATTGTAAGCAAACTCACCAAATAACTATAGTTCTCAGTATTTTTTCCTAGTAATTCTGGTTCTATTCAAGATTCACGAGCTGGAAAGGTGTGATCGGTGTAATGCAGGATTCTCAAAGATTATACCAGTTGAACAATATTGAATACTAGTTGTCAATATAGTTCCATGGGTGTAAATGTAATATCACAATAAAACTAATAGATATTTGCAAGGTTTTGAAATTGATCTATATCGGTGTGCCTGGGTAAATCTTATCATTCCATCCGCTGACTGTCAACAATACAAATTCAATGCCGTTGATATGGAGAGAAGACAAGGCCTCTGCAACAAAGCTTACACAAGCAATCGAAACAAAGCTTTCATGAGCAACCTCAAGGGCCAAGCTTCTACAAACATGAAGTACAGTTCTATTATTTTGTGATGAGCCTTCCATTAGGGTTGTTTCACGACAAAGCTTCAGTAATGAGACTCTACAACAGGTAAGTCGAGACAAGGGATCTACTTCTACAAAAGGGATTCCTTTCTTTTGATCCTCCTCTCCCTTGACACCCCCCAAAATTCGTTCCTCCTTAGTGTCTTTGGCACCATGTGTCAACCCATCTGGCATGATACCAGCACCATACATTCCATCAAGGAACAAATCCTAGCTCGAAATGATATTTCAAACTTTGCATAAATGAGAGAAGGGACTGCCTATGTTTTTCCATGTAAAATATCAATTGAACCAATCAAAATAAATTGAGTGGCCTCCACCTGGCAGTTCTATAATCCTTCACTATGTCGTACAAATCATTACAAAACTGAATTCCCATTCTTAATATCATGTGGCTTATCAGCAGCTTGGACTAAAATGATGTCACAAATGATTGATGAAGAAAAGTTGTGACAATTTATTCGGCTCAACAAGTATACCTCAATGATAGAGGAATCAAAAAGTGGCACGTATTTTATGTATTTTGTTCAAAATATAGAGCACCAAAAACAATTAATAAGGGCAGGATAGCTTGAAGATATGAACGTTATAATAATCAAAATGCAAATTGAATCCACGCTTACCCTCACAAAATTTGGCAAGAATGTTAAGTATTTTAACTCCCTTTCCAGCCTGATGCATAAGAAAAATAGGTAAGCAATACAAAATTACAAACAAAGATGTGAAAAGTGATTACAAGCTTAACTTATACTTATGTATAAGCTTTAAATATTGTGAGACATGAAGTTTGAGTAAAATTACAATAAGTTCCACAAAGAGAATCATGTAGAATCTAATAAGTAATTGGATCTTATTCAATCAACAAGTATGAATACACAACCTTCAAAATCAGAAACCGAACAAGAAAGCAAATAAACTTGAATGAAAAAAAGATTAGTGCAGACAGTCAAAATTGATACACTGCCTTCAGCCATATCAATTAAACATAACATGTTTGGCTTATGAAGAGTTCCACATCTGTATAAGTTTTCATCAATGGTAGGCATAATAATTAAATACACAGCATAATGATAATGACATTAGTTGCATAGAGATTTGCTTTTACACCATATCTTGTGTGAAATTAATAAACATAGCCAGATGGCTTCCCAGTGTGTGAATGAAGATAAAAACTATTAGCAAATCAACAAAATCTGAAGGTTGATTGAATAAGGTAGTATATTATTCAAGACCTATGTTGTGACAGGTTACACAATCTTTTGTTGTAATCGCATACATGAATTTACACAAGTGCTACAATTGGTCATCAAATTGATTTGATGGCTTCTGATCGTCCATTGGTAACAGAGTTGCACTTTGACAATCAAGATGTATTGCATATAGCCTCTAGAATTCAAACAAGCTTAACAGAAGTGTTAAATTAGCCAAGGCATGCACTTCAAGTAACAACGACAAAACCCATGTATAAAGAATTCAATATTACCACAGTAATCTCTAAATATCTTGGTCAGTGAAGGAAAATTGGAAGTATAAAAATAACCCTGCCAAATTATAAGTGATATAACCCTACATACAATCAACAACCAACCACCAATCATAGAAGAAAAGATAGGAGTTGCAACGAGTAAGCCAGCCATGAATTTTGTATTACCACATTCATACCCACTTCGCCACTTGATACATCCAAAAACACCCCCGGCTCATACCAAGTATGGATACTATCTGATCTCCCATAACCCATCCTATCACTACCCATAGGCGCCAAACCAAACCCAAACCTAACCCAAATAAACATATCTAGATAACGAAAATATTAAAAATAATAACAAATTGAACTCTAAAACATAACTAATTCAATCTTTCATAATTAAAATGTCTAATTTATTTAAGTCAATCTCTCATATTGGCATGCCCAAGCAAATCATATTATCAATCAAATTTAAATTAAACAAGGTAAATCTTGCAAATATACAAATATATGTATCTCTATAGAAGAACCCATAACCAATTATGCAATTCAAATACCAGTAAATGTATCCTTCTACAATCTTCATTTGGACCAAAGGGGTTGTAGAGCTCACCACCTAAGCCAGATCCATGACCCACCTTTCTGAGCTCATGCTTCTGGCTACCAAATCATTGTGATTCCTTCTCTATTGCCTTAGACCTTCTGGATATCAAATCATTGCGATTCCTTCTCCAGATTTTCATGAACTATATATAAAACTACATCTTTCTTGCTATTGTTTATGACTACAATTTTCACAATACACCTTATCTTTTTGTGGTTGATTCTCTCTTTTGTACTTTGTGCCCTTGTCTTAAACTAATTTGCTTCAAAACTTCATTGTTTCTCAATACTCCTTCCACTGTAATGCATGTTTCTTCTGTCTCTTCTCCTTCTTCATGCTTTTCTTCAACAATTTTGGAATATCAGTTCCAACAACCTTGCTGATGACTGCATACAGCAAGGGGATTTTTTTGGGAAAATATCTACCCCTTTCTGGATCTTGTTTCTCTCTTCTAACCTCCCCACTTTTTTCCAATTTCTGCTTAGAAAGCTATCTCTATATCATTCTATTGTCATTCACTTCAGTTTATCCTCTGTCAAATCAGAGCAGCACTAGTTTCTTCCAATGTTCAACATAAATGTCTCCTCCGTACTTTTGAGCTTCTTTTAGATGTGTTACTCACCCTCTTAGTAGGCATTTAGGGTCCTCACTGTTTCTCTTCTCCTCTTTCATCATTCTACCATGCATTGTCAACATTATCGTATGGAGAAACACACTCAAATGACTTGCATCTCCATCTCACCTTACCCTCAATCACACAAGTATTGTGTTTTCAATTTCATTATGTTAATGCCTTAATTTGTGTTTTTCTTGTGAGGATTATTTTAGTTTATGTAACAAGTTGACTACAGATACATCTATGTTTCAGCTTGAGGAGTGAGTTATTAATAGTTATTGGTATTAGGGTTTAGTCCCCGGTCCTATATTTGCACACCATGTAATAGTTTTCTAATGACAACATCAATACAATTGGTTTTTCTCCCAATTAACAATCTATGAGCTTCCATATCAATACTAGATGGTGCCATATTTCAATGTCAGAGAATATAGCAACTATTTTATTGTTTCTAACACTGAGATCAGTTGAACAAGGACCACAAAACAGGCAATGCACACCTTTGATTCTTCAAATTCACCATATGTGGCATGCTCCTTGGCAACTGCTACCAACTGAGTATTTATATGAGACTTCAATGTTGGAAGGACAGCCATGATATGTTGTTCTAAAATCTGCAGCATAATTAGATTCACAGACAGCCATAAGCTTAACAGTAAGTATAGTATAACCAATTTGTTTATCTTTTGCCATCAGATGGAGTCTCATAACATTAGAATTCAGAGCAGTTACCCAATTCAATTTCTTAGCCAGCTGAGAAACTCCACAACAATGAGAAAGGCCATGATATGCCTACAGCAGAAAATTGAAGCAGTTACTATAGTTTTGGCCGGGGGGAAGAATGAAGAAGAGATCATCTGAGTTTTGCAAGAAAGTGTACTGGATGGTTGCGGAAGAAAGCTTCTTCAGAAGCCAATGCATCCCTAATGCTACGGTTGACATTGATGTCCTGCATTACAAGAGCGAAGTATTTAGATTGTGTACTGCACTTATGAACCCAGAGGTAAGCTTGCTTCTTTGATATGCAAAATTAGCCTCTCTGCTTCTATTTGTAAGTCAACACCATAAGACAACATAAATGAAGTACCTCTTGACTACGATTGACAACCCCAACATAACCAAGTCGCAGAGGAATCACATTGCCAAGTAAGAAATTGCGTGCATCAGTACCTCTATCCATTATATCCAGCTGTAACCACAAGAACAAACTAGTGATATTAGACCAGTGCAAGTGGGCCACCATAGCCACAAACTAAAATTTATGAGAAACCACAAACAAGACCTTTGTGATGACTCCAATTGTGCGAGAACCTGCCGGAAATTAATGATTTGCATATCAGTCAATCCAATTTAAGATAAAATCTATTTGATCTATTGCTACTCAATAACAAACAGTACGGAATAAAAAAATAAAATGACATATTTGACAATCATACCATCTGGATCAGCATTTCTTGCAATTTGAAGTGCATCAGAATTTGCTAAATCTGCATTTGCTGGTGATACAGCTAGTATAATACAAGTCTCATATTTGATATATGACATTATCATTGTTCTAATTCTAGCTTCAATGTCACTTGGTTGATCACCTACTGGCACTTTAGTAATTCCAGGCAAATCAACAAGAGCAATATTCAAAACATTGGGAGAGAAAATCTTCAAACGAATCTGTTTATCAGAAATAGCCTTTCTCATTCCGGCTTCTCTATCAGTTTCTGCCTACAGGAGAGAAAAAGTAGAACGATACTAAGAACTCTGGAAGAGTCCAAAATAGTTTATACATAAATCTTAATCATTCAAGCTTGTAATTTACCTGATCATCAGAACTCAGCAGCCACAAATCACAGAATAGATCATTGTATTCTGAATGATACAGAGTTTACACTATTTCTTTTAGCTCTTGAAAAATTTTATATTACAAAATTTTCACATCTCAGGATGCCTAAAGAAGTAAAATACTCAAAATCTCAGGTAGAATCATTTTGTTCATCCCTTGCTTCTTATTAAATCAGGTTCTTTTTATTCACCTCAATTAAATGCCAAAGGTATGGGAATGTGCATACTTGCAGTTTCAGTCAGAGAACTAATGGAGAACAAGGCCCACAGTACGAGAAAATGATTTATGCACAAAGCACTACAATGCAATGTAGGTGCAATGCCTATGTTTCAACAAGTTGCTCATCAATACAAAAGTTTGATAAAATATCATTCCCTTCAAAAAGAGAGAGAAAAAGATTTAATGCTTCGGTAAAAGTACTATTAAATGATCATCAAACACGAAACCTGCACATGGAATTGATTGAAAGTTTGGTAATACATGTTCTTGGCTCCAACACTTGAAATTTTGAGTTGGTTGAGGAGTCTCATTCAAAAGAAAGATATAGAGAAGAAAGTGGTGATCATCTTCATTCGCTAAGAAAAGCCCTATGTCTAGGTGAAGCCTTGAGTTTGCAACTGGTTATATAACTTGAAATTGTTTAGAAACTAGTCAGGACTCAGAACCCAACCAATTGGTTTTCGATTTTGCAGTGTTCGAAGCAATGGTGGTTCCATATTAGATAGACATTGTATAGAAAAAAATATGGACAAGATATGGAACTAACTTCTCTTTGGCAAGGGCTTGTAGGTCACACTAAGAAAGGAAATGAAAGGAGTAGAAGGAGACTTTGGGAGGAAGTCATTCCCCCACTCCTTAGGACCATTACTACCTGAAGAAGTAATGGTCCCTTTGGGAAACTGATTCGACTAAAGCCCCAAAGGGATGCCTTTAGGCAGAGAATTAGGAATCATCCCCCTTGAGGAAGCCTCACCCATCCTCCCTAATATTAAGTTGACTAGGTTTGGTTCAATAGGTAGACAAGTAGGAACAGTATAGCTTTTCCGATTAACAGTACCCATCAAACTATTGTTTTTTAATTAATAATATTTTTATCATGTAAAATGCACTTTTTTATGTCAGAACCTATTGAATCACTTGAATATGAGATTTCAGTCAACTACTCAAGACCAATATCAAAATGTGCTCAACAACTATGCCATTCTATACATGTACAAAAAATCAACAAATATGCAATTCTAATATATGTCTAAAACATCTTCTTGAAGACAATGGGAAGGGACAAATTGAAAATTTGGAATTTTGGCCAATGTGCATCATTCCCCATTCAAAGCCTTATGTTCGATGAAGTATCTATCATTGTTTTAAAAAGCATCCTAGACGACCACCAAGGCAGTTTCTGACTAGGGGCCACTTTGCCTAGATGGTAGGCACCCCTAATAAGGGCGCCTGAGGTGGGTTTAGGGTAGAATTTAAAATTAAAAAAAAAAAGAGAGAGAGAGAGAGAAAAACTGATGGGTTATTGGATATTAGCAAATAACCCTAACTATCATAATCTTCCGCCTAACATCTTTTCTACAGATGCAATCGATAGAATGGTCAAGAAAAGCATTAGGGTCTAGTTCCAAAAGACATGCTTTAGACAGCACCTAATCTTCTTGTTCTCTTCCTTTTTTTGTAAAATCCCCTACTCATGATAACAACGTCCATAATAGTAGTGTCCCATGTAACAAACTAACAATTAACTAACATGTAAAAATGCATAACGTTGAAGTTGTCATGCCAAAAGGCAGCAGTTAACTAGAGACGCACAATTTTGAAATTCCTGAGGATCTTTTAAACGATCAGAAGGAGAACCCAATCTCACTGGTACAGATAATAAGAACGAAACATCCAAAAAAAATTAACACTAAACAACATCAAAAGCCATAATCACCTGGATTTCACGACGGATCTCCGAGAAATCATAGAACTTCTTTCCTGGCAAGTGGAGAAACTCCCCCCATTCCTCCCTTCCCTCGACCGCAGAGGCCGAGGATGACTCCAGGCGCACCAACTGCAGGACCAGAGGCCGCCGGGTGCATATGTCGGTGCCCCGCGGTAGGAAGTCCCGACCGACGAGGGACTCGAGCACGCTGGACTTCCCACTGCTCTGGCTTCCGACGACCGCCACCTGTGGGAGATTTATGCTGAAGGAGCTCCCAAGATGAGCGAAAATGTCCTGGAGCCTATTCATAATCGGGATCAGCCCGTGCCCTACCGGCGCGACTTCTGCGGCCTTCGGTGCATCCATGTCCAGGAGGCCATCCTCCGCCATCGAATTGGCTCTCGTTGCCAGTACGAAATCTCTCAGGCGGAAAGAAGAGGCGCCCCGGAAACCCTAATTGGTTTGCGCGAGGCGGAGCAGAGTTCCCAGAGAAAGCGCAGTGACGAGACGCCGACGGATCAATCCCCCGAATCCCAGTATATTTATAACAGATGGGGAAAGGCTGTACTGGACTTTTCTATCCAGCTTTTCCCCCGACAAAGTATTGCTTTTTGGAACGATATCAGGGGTACTTTCGGTATTACATGTTTCTTGGAGAAGGGTCAAATGCCGGTTGAACCGGGTATTCGGAACCCGATTCGTTTTAAATAACTACGATGTAAAAACAAAAATAGCCGTGCGATGCTAAGGAATCTTATTTCATCTGGACGGTGGATTTTGTAACCTCAGAAATAAGAAATATGCGGACCAGGCAGTGGCGTTCTCGGCATGATTTGGGCGGCCGGGAAGCGGCTATTAGCCATCGCTATAGCCGTCAAGTTGAATTAGGTTCGTCAAATTGGTCTACTCCGTCAAATAATTTAGGCGGATTGAGTTAAAATTTTATCAATCCATTTTAAAATAGATTCAGATGGGTTAATCCGCCTAGACCCGCGACTCGCATGAGTTGATCCGCGACGGACTTAAGTTGGCTCGCATATTGAGAAAATTTATTTATTTATTTTAAATTTTAAAATTAAAGTAGGAAACTCAATGAATTAGTATATTTGATTTATTTAAATTACAATTCAAAATTTAAAAATTATAATTCAAACTTAAAATCTTCAACTTAATCCATTTAAATTATAATTCAAATTTAAAATTTTTAATATTTTTTTAATAAACCTGTGGATTGACCCACCTAACCCGCAGCCCACCTTGAATTGAATTGGAAATTTTTCAATCCGCCAAATTGATGAGTTAGTCCGTCCCACCCCGCCATATGATGAGTCCGACATTAATTGATCCACCCCGCCATGAGTTGGCCCGTTTGACAGCTCTAGCCACCGCCAGCAACCCAAGCGGAGGAAAGACCGGGGCCGCCAGTTTTACTATAGTTTATCATCTTATTAAGCTGAATGTGATTGTATTATCATAATAGAATATGTTTGCCATCTTATTGCCTTCAGTATATTACTCTACTATGAGCGTTTACTTTTCTGCTGTACATCTCAAAGAATAGGAGTTCAGCAAGAAGGGAAAAGAAAGGCCAAAAGAACCAAAAGAAGAAAAAGAATTAACACAGTTCTTCCAATCTAGACATTAAATTTCTTGATGATGGTTGGTTATATGCGTTACTTGCGCTTCCATTCTGCTCTGCCACGCACTATCTCTGATTTATCCTCTTGCAGGCGAAGCAAGTGTGTGCTTTGCAGTTCGACACTGTATGAACTTGTGTTCGCAGGGTTCTCCACGCCTTCATTGAGGCTTGTGAGGGACTCGAGAAGATTAGACTGTCGACATTCTCTGCGGTACTCGAGAGTCATGCTGGTGAGACGATAGTCTTCCAGTACATTCATGGGAACGCTCTGCAATTGGTAGGAAGCAGTGCTATTCAATTTCCTTACAGCAGTAGTTGAATTTTTTACATGTAGTTTAACAAAGATAAGAGAATGCATAGTTACCTCCATGATCCATCCTATGTATTTCACATTGTTTACATGTTGATTGACGTCCATGTCACTCCACCTTGGCTAAATCATGTGAAAGAACTTGTTTAGTGATTTATGGCTTCTGAATTCGTATCGAAAATCCAATTCTGGATTGACTCATTCAGCTTTACACTGAACAAGAAAGTTGGCACTTACTGCTAAACCAGACTTGATGTTCCCTGCAGTGTCTTCAGTCAATTTCTCGATCTTTTCATTGTCACAGCTGCCATTAAAAAATACTGTCCTTTCCAGATAGAAGGGTTTCACCTCTTCCCTCACCTGCTCCGGTAACTTAGACAACTTCCTTGTTTCTCTGTTCATCATCACCCAGTTGCTGCATGTGTAGCAGAAAAAGAAAATTGAGGTAAGAGAAGTTCCTGACGTGGTGAAGCTGAAAGATTCATCTAAGCTACCTTGTAGCTCTTGTTATTATCTTTCGAGTGCTGCAGTCTCGGATCATCCAGTCTCTGCGCATGCCATTCTTCCCAGATGCTGCTACCCAGGTGTCAATCTCGACCACATCTCCCCTGAAACAGTCATCAATGGCTTCATCAGTAGTAGTGATGAAATGCTTTCCACATACAAGGCTGTATGGCACAGGGAGGTCTGGATATACCAGCGGCTGTACTTTTCGACTTGAATGTTGATTCTCGTAACAACCCATATCAGTTTCCTAAGGCTCATCTGATGTGTTGCACCAAATCCATCACTGGCTAGGCCGGAACTCATGACATGATTCAGTGCTGTCTCCTGTTCTTGTTAATCCGGCACAGAATATTTAGTTAGTCATGGTGAAGCGATGAAAGAACGAGAGAGGTATTTCGTTTAAGTATTTAGTGTATATACAGAGGTAGAAGGCAAGGACCTGTAGCAGATTCAGAAGGGTCTCCATGGTTGCAGTTTCGTCAGGTCCAATCTCATAAGATCTGATCACAAAGGTCTGTCTGTAAACAAATCTGTCCTCCACAAACCTCCCAAGCCTGTAAGCATGCATGGATACTGCACCACCGTCATCGACCCGGCGCACAGCAGTTCCGTTCCCAGTATACAAAGAAGCCTCACTGCCATGCACCACTCCATTCACCTTCCTGCCATTGACTCTGTCCACGCTCGCCTGTTTATTACCATTGCCACCACCTGCTTGCACGCGAACTTCCCTGAGTTTTACCTTCCTCGCCCAGCAAATGGCGCTAGCTACCGCAGTCGGAGGCTCTTCCTTCCTGACTGGCCATGGCCTACGAAGGTGCAATAATCTGGTGCTACCGCTGGATGCCATGGACATTGCGACCGCCTCGCCGTATAACTCCATTGCTGAAATATTCATGGGCATGAATTGCTTCGCATCGAAACAGGGGCTGGTCAACAACTTCACAGCGGGATGGATGATAGTTGATCAAGTGCTTCCGTGCCTTAAGAATGGAAGGAACACCAGCTTCGGAGCTAGAAGATTGCAAGAAAGAAGGTAGCTTGTGCGACGAAAAAGTGCCGCTCAACCACTAAGAAGAGGGCGATTGCGTGCGATCTGAGGAGGTTGGGAATGGGATGTGTGCTTGGTTGTGAGCAGCTCACCTGCTCTCTCCTGCACTATCTGACTTGAATAATTCAAAAGTTGAAAACTCAGCTTTGGATAATTCATGGATGAGCTTCTCGGAGCTGCTGCACTTTAGGCTAATGATTCCTTCGACATCCGTGAATGAGAAAGTAGCTCAACCTGTTAAGATGTTAGATCAGTTTAACAAATACCTCGATCACAGCATGTACAAGAATACCAAATGCATAGCCAGCAGCAAGTTCCAAGTGATAGTTTGCAGGAGACTGCATGTCAAGGAGTTGAAGAAAAAATGATACTTGATTTAGAAAGTCAAAAAGTTATTCAAATGGTATATGATCAAAATTGCATGTAGTCATGCAACAAGTGTTCAAAAGGAATCATCAAGCACACACAAAGCTTGTTGCCATCAGAATGGATTAGGATAATGATAAAGTGCAAAAGAAAGTTGACATGTGATTACTTCAAAGTATGTATAAATGCTAATATTAAAGAAGAATAAGTACCATATGCGAGCATTTGGAAGTTCAAACAAAGCACTGTGGTCCTAGGAAGTTGCAAATTTGCACTTAATTTAGTTTGCCAAACAAAGAAAAGTTCAATTCAAATCAGTGAGTTAGGTTGAACATTCCTAGATCCAGAATTTCCCTCCTGCTAAACCAGCTTCAACCACCAATTCCTCCCACAGCTCAGAACAGCTCGACAATACAGAGGTTAGAACCCTTACATAATTAAAAAAAAAAAAAAAAGAAATAAGAAACCCTGTGTACTTCATTAGGTGAATGATAATTGCACGAGTAGGTGCACAGGAAAAGGATGATAACATACATCAAAGCTGGCATTGAAAATCAACCAGATTTTCTGATTCTATATACTCTACTTCTGAATTTCC
Organism: Curcuma caesia; assembly: GCA_037834155.1. Classification (NCBI taxonomy): domain Eukaryota; kingdom Viridiplantae; phylum Streptophyta; class Magnoliopsida; order Zingiberales; family Zingiberaceae; genus Curcuma; species Curcuma caesia. The sequence continues at coordinate 255,761 of JBBMKF010000007.1, read as the reverse complement.
TGTCTCTGTTCCATTGCTCACCACAACATCACCATAAATAGATGGAATAGAAAAGCAGGAAGGATTTTTCTTCTGTAACTCAGACCCATTGTCAGTGATATTCTCATTAAATGGCTTTGTTAAATTTCCTTTGCCATCAATTTCCTTATACGATCCCAAAGCCATATTTATATTGTGATCCCTGAGAGCTTTGGTCGACATTACACCTACTAAATCAGAAAAAAAATGATAAGATGAAGATGACACGACCAAAATCAAATATGGTATTCATTGAATAATGTGGAATCATTGAAATATATACATCTATTAAAATCTGTGTCTAATGTGGGCCTGTGGAAGCATTATCAGCTACGGACTTCATTGGACATACAACTAAACATGGTAGAATCATAACCGCGTTTATTGAAACAACCACAATAAGACTAGTTTGAATTCCCAGCACTATGGATAGGCATGATTCCATATATAGCAATGCCGCATATTTGAATTGCATATAGGAATTAGCATACTATTATGAATGTATATGTTTATGTAGCTTCCTAGAGTGAAATGCACTTGCAGTGGCCAAGAAATGAGTTTGGCTACTGAAAATCTTAGTAACAATAAGATTTTGCAATAGAGTAATTTCATATACTCTATTCTAGAAAATGTAATTAATTCTTTCGACAGAGGTTGGAATTAACAAGTCAAAGCTGTAATTATTAAGTTAAATCAATAAATTAACCAAAAACTTAGGAATGGCATGACGATCAACTTGAACACATCAAATTCAATCCAGTTTTCTAGACAATCTAAAAAGAATCTTCTATTATACATAAAAAAAATACAAAAGAAGTGATTCAGAGTGAATTCTAAGCAGAGAGAGACAAAAACAACAATATCCCTAAATTTTTACTCCCAACTCCAAAACGTGAACAACAAATTGACTAAAGCAAACTGGTCCTTTTAAGAAACATTAACCATGAAAATCATGAGATTTATGGATAATATGGTCAAATACAATCTCTAGAATACAGATTATATATATATATGAACATACAAATTTGCATTTATTGAAATTTGTATGTTTATTTATATCTGTATTCATGTCCTACAAATACAGATATTTATGGCTCATTGACAGCATTTCAACAAATTTTTATGACAGGAAAATGGAAAAACTGCATCTACTTAAATATAATGATGAAAATGGTTTAACATTGTCTCTAGTTCTAGACAAGCACGGTAAAGTAAAATCTATTTTTTTCCTGCTAGCCACACTATATTCATTTACTGGCAAAGGTTCGTCAAATATCCTTTAGATACATAGGACATATCATTAGGGTATGGAAAAAGAAAAAGATCATGATGGATGGCATCTGTTTCCTCTCTCGAGAAAATAACAGAGAACATCAATTTGGTTTAGCAAAGCTTCTCTGAAAATGATCCATCAATTTCTAGCACACTCAAACCCTAGAACAATGTGAATGATCGCATTCATAGTATCCAACACCCACTTTTCCTAGCTTTGCATACACCACAAGTGATGCAAGAGTGACGCATGAAGAGTCGAACTTTAACGGACCATAACTTTTGACTCGGATATTAGAACGAGGCACGGTCAATTGCTAATCGAAGTTCTTTCAAAGACCTTTATTCGGTACCGAGTAAAACCTGTACCGACCCATTTTCGACCTCATCCGACATCGTTTAGTGTTTCATCCGCGGCTCCGAACTTATTTTTTACTATTTATAATAATTTTTTATTTTTAAATCTTTTGAATATTTTTTACTTTTTCAAGTTAGGGTTTCGTATACGATCTATTTATATACATGTTTAGCTATTTTCAGTCAGTTTGGATAATTGAATAAAAATTTTCTTTTTTTGGCAAAACCCTAGAATGGCACAATCATGGCTTTCTCTTCGTTTTTTCCAATTTCTCGTACTTGTTTTCGCCACAATTCTCCTCTAATCTTCCGTCTCTAGAATAATCGTTATTCTGTCCGACGTCAGTTGGTATCAGAGCGCATTAGATCCAATGGAAGGTCGTCGTGGTCATGGTCGTGGTGGTCACGGCCACAATAATCAGGTTCCGATGAAGGAAGTCCAGTATCGTAATCGTACCGTCCAAGATATGACGATTGAGGATTTGCAGAGGCAAGTAACAAAATTAACCCACCGTTTAGAGACGCGCAACTTTGAAGATCAAGAGAGTTATGACCGTGATTCCGCGTCCACCTTCAACAACCCTTACTACCGCCACGATAGGATCTCGGAGTGTCAAGGTCAAGAGGAACGGTATTTTTACTTTATTTGTGTCCATAGCAGTGTTTGCCACAGGAATCTCTGCATTTTCAATACATTTAGGTTGGCCAATTCCTATTTTCTTGTCAAGTATAAATCTGCCAAGAATAACAAGAGGTTCCATGTCAAGATATAACAAGTAACGCCTCCAAGATTCAAGGCTAGAAGTCTGAGATTCAAAATGTCTGTGAATATAGTACCTCATACACACAAGGAGCCACAAATTATATATAAACAGGACTAAGAGCATACCATATAGTCCACCATACAGATATATAATTGTGAAAAAAAAATAGAATAAAAAATTTTCAAGAATGTAAAAGTATATAGAAATTTTCAAAGAGCATTGGAGAATCCCCAAACTGCGATAATCCTTTGTTTTATGGCTAGATACAGCATAATGGAATGCATAAAAAAGATTCTGCTAAATACCTAGTACAATTTTCTCACTTCTTACCAGAGCAGTCATTTGGAGTAGCATATTGAAAATCTCAACCCTCAGAGACCATGACGGAACTTGGATAGAAGACCCTGATGCGCTCTAGAGCATGGCGCTGCACCACTTTGCAAAACTATAGAGCACAGAGATGTGTAGAAGAAAGGAGAAGCTAGAAGCTGAGTTTCCAGCTTGGAGGAGCAAGCATTATCCTAGATAGCAAGCCAGTCAGTGATGAAGAGATCACGGAAAAGCATGGGACTACTCGAGGCCCCAGGGCCTGATGGATTCCATGCTATTTTCCAACAACAAATTTGGGGAATAGTAGGGCTAGAAATTACTAGTTTCATCAGAAAGATGTTAAGATGTTTAGAGGCAATGATAGTTTGAAAGCTATAAACCAAATGCTCGCATAGGCTGAAACTAAGGTCGATCAATTTGCGCAATGTTACTTACAAATTGATTGTGAAGGCTATAGTGCAGTAATTAACATCATTGCTTTGTGAGTTAATTTCCCCAATGCAATCTAGTTTCATTCCAAGACAGAACATACAAGATAGCATCATTATCATGAAAGAGGCCATGCACACTTGCCAGCAAATGAAAGAGCAGAGGACTTCCTAATTGCAAAGATGGATTTTGATTGAATTGGGAATTCTTGAAGGAAACACTAGAACTTGCAAAAATACAGAACCTAATCTGCAACCTAGCCATGAAGTGTCTAACTACAACATCCTTCCAAATCTGACCAAGAGGTATTAACTTTAGACATTGGGACGTCAAGTACAGAATACAGAAGAAAAGCATGCATAGTATGCTCCTAAACTTGAGGAAAATAAACATAATAAAGCATGCTGAAGGATACCAACAAGGACCTTAGCAGCTGGATTGTCAATATGAAGTGACTTCAAAATTGTAGCACCGTCATTAGTAACGGTGACACTATGTCCTCTTCCAGTTGACTGCAATATCTTATCCTACACAGACCTCAGATAAATTTCTAAGAGGATTCAAGAAAAGACAAGTAAATAAACAGAGAAATAACCCACCATTCCTTTGGGGCCTAAAGTTGTCTTGACCAGATCCGCAATTGCCATAGCACCAACAAATGATGCCTGCAAAACATAAAAAGTTAAGCCACCAATCAACAAAAGACTAGTTTTGTTAAAAAGATTATATGAATCTGCATTGTACAGAGAATTTATCTCCTCAAGTCTGAGTAATCGTGCTTCCAGCTTCTATCAATTAACGAGTAAAAAGGAAATAGATAGGCATTGTCCTGAGGTTTATATGCTCATCTATTCATGATAATGCCAAAAAACTTAACATCCCATGCTTGGTAGCAGGAGCTATTTGGAAAAAGGTTTCCATCCTCATCAACATAGTTCCACTGAAATGTGCTAAGAGTTGTTACAACAACAACAACAATAAACCATGTAACTACTGACTGAGGAGATGCAAAAAATTCTAAAAGTTCGTAGAACCTATAGTCAAGCTCAAACTGAGGTTCATAAGCATACAGGAAAACATCAAAGAAAAAACATATCAAAACTGTAGAGTAAGCTCGGTCACACACATTGAGGCTAACGTCAGTATAACTAATTTTTTACTACTGATTAAACCGAATCCATACCATTCTCGCACGATCTCCTTTCTCCTCGGTAGCTTCATCTTTAAGCAGTCTCGCATTCTGAACATCACGATAAACACCAGAGGATAAGATCGAAAAAAAAAGAGGGCAATCTTATCATCAGCAACGGCAACTGATATTACAAAGAAAGAAAAACAGAAACTCAACGTACCACCATTCTGCTAGACCGATGAATCTGAGAAATCCAGCCAAACTGTAAATGCGGAGGGAGAAAAAGCACCAAGATGTGTCAAAATGAACAAAATGGAATTAGGTTCCTTGGCAACTTCTCGGACAGTGAGATCAAAAACCCAGGAGCAACGAGTGGGATTCGAGATTCTTCCAGGCGAGGAGCCAAAGGCCTGAGCCATAACTGACCTATAAATAGGCCAGAAGCCCATTTTGGCTTACAGCGTGCTTCAAACGCAACCTGAAAATCGTGAAGCGGTAAAGCAATATTTTAGAGATTATTTTGTTCTGAGTGTATATAAATCGTATTTTAAATTTATCTAAGGAAAAAAACATATAAATAAACTTATTTATTCATTTATATAAAAATTAATTTTAAATTTTAAATTTTTCATTAAATGTATAAAAATATATAGCAATCTATAAATTTTATATAATTTAAAAATATTTATAAATGGTTAAAAATAGAAAATAATATAAGTTTTATATATTAAATAAAAAATTAATCTAATTTATAATGATAATAATATTATTAATTGAATTTAACTCAAATAAAATAAATATGAATAGAGCTAAGTTCGACTAGTTAGGATGGACTTTAGAATGGCAAATCTAAAAGTCCATCTAAAGCTAGCTTTTGGTGAAGTCAATGGTAAATCATTCAGTAGATCATTCAAATATTTACAATTCCAATAGCAACTAAGATGTTGATTGTGGAGCAAGGAGGTACTTATGCTTTTGGATTTATTCGATGGACCGATAATGAAGAAGGTCGTCCACTCTATGGTTAATTGAATTAGATTATCAAACAAAACAAAAATTAGTGAAGGAGAAGTTTTTGCCTGCACTTTGCCAGAGCAAGAGCAAGCAGACAGATAACAGCACATATTTTAAAAAAATGGAATTTATCATCTCAACATCTCTACACGATCAGTTCCACGATCTTCTGTAAGGAAGTAAATCGGAAAACTGCAATTAGCCACGATGAAGGAAAACATTATTTTGACTTCATCAAAATTTGATCTTTATCCACTTCAACAATTCTACTTCGTCGTGATCAACTTAATTATACTCTGGCAGCAGCAGCGGTTATTCTTGATTGTACTTCATGAGATCTCATTGTTACAGCTCATGATCAGAAATATAATCTCTCCACTTCTCCTGCAACAGTTCGATTATCCAGATCTTTCCCTGCTTATACATATTTTGGCCATTTTAGATGTCACTTGTGACTTCAGCGAGCACAAGAAGACGACAGATAGACTTGTAAA
>JBBMKF010000007.1:220561-248851 GCA_037834155.1 Curcuma caesia | reverse complement strand
TGTAGAGTGTGGATAGTGACTTGCATTTGATTGCGTTGTTTGCTGCGTTTTTACATGCATTTGTTGGTAGGTTATTATATAGTTTACTTTATTCATATGTTGCGGTTGTTGCACTTACCTGCCATGATTGTTGCATTTGTTTGCTATGATTGTTGCATTGCGTGTCATTACCTACATGACTATATTTGCCTGATTCCTACTATCATGATTCGTGTTATCTGCTAATTTCGGTACCCGTTGATTATTAATCTGCTTCTTCTATACTTATTCGTTCTAGACTTTGCACACTTATTATTCGTGCTGTTTAAACTTTACATGCACTTCTTCCTTGTACCCACTAAGTATTTGTTGCTCACTACCCAGACCTTGGAGTTGTTTTGTTTTCTCCCCAGGTAGTAGATAGGTTTTCCTTGGAGATTGGAGATTGGCCAGCTGCTTCCATCTCACACCAGAAGATTTAGTATGTTTTGGGTTTATTCTCTTTTAGTTGTAGTTTGATATGGTTGTAATAAATTTGGTCATATTCGATATGGTTGTATTTAGGATTTTATACACTAGTAGTTGTTCGTGTTGTTTGGATTTACGATGTCTTCCGCTACGAGGATTTTTGATTAGTTTGGTTATTGTACATGTGATAGTAGTGGTTACGACCGTATATGCCTTATTATCGTATGTAGGCATTTGTGCTCGTGGGTAAAGGACGTGTAGTCCTTATTCCGACCACATGTGGCGGTGTATCTATGTTTGTATTCAGGAAATTATCATGATTACTGGGGAGATGCTGTCAAAATTTTCGAACTGCCTCCCGGGTCATGACATTATTGGTTCAAAAATTGACAATTTTATGATACTTAGATTCATGAGATTCGATCGCTCTCATTTTTCAAATTTAGCCATTTGGTTCACAGTGTTAACACTGGTCAGGGGGCGGGGTGATCGTGCCTCAATGCATAGTCTAAGTCCATACAACTCATGACAATAATAACGTATTTCTTTCATTGGGCAAAATTAGATTCGGTAAGTATAGGAATGTTGTTTATATTGGCAATTATTGATTGCATTGATTTATAAAAGAGAAAACACCATAAGCTTACGTTAAGTCAAAGACATAAATATACATATGAATGTGCTCTTAATGAGATATCAAATACAATATTATATTTAACTTTTAGACTAGAATGTAATTTGTTAATGATACTCTCTATTTATAACTCAAATATTAGTTAGCAACATAATGTATTATCTTTTGGGCCGACACATTATGCACATAATTTAACACTTTATTTGAGTTATATGTGTATGTCTGAGTCCACATAATGATTTTAATTTGCCACGTAATATGTCTTCCTTCGAGTTGACATGTTATGCACATGATTTAGACAAAACTTGTTTCTTAAATGAGAGCTATTCTTAAACATATACCTAGTTTAAAAATAATTTTCCTTTATGTCAATTACTTTTATCATAAATATATATCTCTGGATACAAAATGCACTAAATCTATTTAATAGTTTTCACTTTAGTGATAGTATTAGTTCAATTTAGTAGCATATATGTAAAGAGATTCGAGAAAATACTAGGAAACCTAACCGAATAGAAGTAATTGACTGATCCCTAATGATAGTTGATTGCTAGCCTAACAGTCGATTGATGCAAGAGCATTAGTCGATTGCTAAGGCTACTGTTCTCGACATAATCATGATCAATCAATTGTTGAACTCTACTGTTATCAACAGTCGAGTTAGTTTATCAACTGAAAAACCTATTGTGCTCAGTCGATTAGTGTTGAACAACAATCGATTGATGGTCGCAATCGAGTGCACCAGTTGATCCAAAAACCTTCTATACGTGACTTCAGACACATCAATCATTAGTGTTGTATGACAGTCAATTGATAAAATCAGTCAAGTGCTCCAAAATAATCGATTGGTAAATCTTTTGTGCTCGACTTTACGCACATCAATCGATTGCTCTTTTATGGCAACTGATAAGATCAACCAAGTACCCCTGAATCGATTGATAATCTTCTGTTCACTATTTTAGGTGCATTAGTCAATAGTTGAATCACAATAGTTGATTGATATCGATGCAATTCAATTTTTTTCAGATCAAACACAATAGTTATACCTAAAAATAACGACAATTATCACTGTTCTTCGTGTTCTTTGCAAAAAAAAAATGAGAATCTTGATCACAACACCTAATCCTAGGTTTTCTTCTCTATTTTTCAACAATCAAACATCGTTTTACACCATTAGATCAAAATTTAGCGTAAAACAATCAAAACATTAACGAAAATCTTAATTTTATCTCTCTAAGATCGAAGAAAAAACCTATGGCTCTAATACCACTTAATGAAGGCTTTCTAAATATGAATTATAAATCTTATGAACTCAATAAAAGAAAACATACATAAGATATAGTATCATCGAAATTACGGCACAACAATGTTAAATTGAAACGATGACGACCAAAATACAAGTGACATGAATGCAGTGAAATCGTCATCGTCTTGTGTCGTCCACAAAATCTAATGATCCTATTAAGAAGCAATGAACGTAGATCTTCTGTAGAGATTTTGGGTGACAGTACCGTACTTTCCTCACCAATGGAAAGTGTGAAGATCTCGAATTATCTAATCTTAATTACAAGAACCACATCCTGTACATAGTAATCAACCTGATTCTGTTATTAGCCAATCATTAATAACATAATGGGTTAACGGATTTTATATATGTAAACTTACATACAATAATATAAATTTACAATTAATCTCAATTAGATCACTTAATGAGTTCGTCCTGACATAAATTCATGTATTACAAAATAACATATAATTAAGTCCACCAAATAGCAAGATAAAATTCAACAAACGCCGCTTAGTAGGATGCATACTTGGTTGTTGTTATTGATGTACAAACTGAGGAAGAGTTTTAGTAACCCAGTAAATCTATTTGTATATATTATATATTCAACTCAATGATCGAAGTCGAATACATTACAACAATGAAGGTAGTGAAGGAAGGCATTTAGATCCAAACATTCTTTAGTAAACTTAAAATAGTTTTGAGTATCAATCTGATCACAGTGTGTCGTGACAAAAATAAAACCATTACTCAATCTTAGAAATCACAATGTCTTTGGCAATCCAAGCACATGGAGAGTTCCAACTAGTGATAATGTAATTGATCTACTCAAATCAGTATTTAAGAATAAACATTAAGATCATGTTCGATGGTTCAGTATAAGATGCTTGAATGATTGAGTCTATCCTTATTCTTATGGGCATAGCCGAGTTTATAATCAAGTGATAGATTACCACATTAAAGTAGGGATCAAATCTTCAAAAAAACAAATCATTGGGGAATAAAATCTCTTTGAGGTCATTTAGTCGTTATGATTTATCTTTCTTTAAATGGTTGAGAGGTCGATATTAACAAGTGTTTAGGATAAATATTATCACCTTTTATGATATTGAATGACCGAGTCTAGTGCAAATAGGATATTTTTAGTGATAATATTGAAAAGACAATCAAATTGTAAATAATCATCATAATAGTAAATGCATGTTATAAAATAAAATATATATTTTTAATGATCTCGTGATTTTATTTCTCACAATAGTATCATTACATTGGAGATAATTCAACATGTGACGCGATCATGAAAAATGAGATGATACTATGCAATGCCCGGTTAATAAGCATGGTATTTTTTTTCTAAGTAATTAAAGTTCAAGCAACGTGTATACATTAGCATTTAAATAATTAGTGATGTTGAAATGTTATGTCAAGAGTTACTTCATTTTTTAAATTTATTTGATAGATATAATATATGGTCGGATCATCCATTTCAAAATTAATCGATGTAAGTTTGATACAAAACACCTAAAACATTTTCGAGCGTCCGGAACAATAATAGTGTTATTTTTTAATTTATTTTTATTTTTAATTTATAGTTAAGCTATTTATGATTTTTTTAGAATTTAAGGGTTAAATTATAAGTATTAAGTAAAAAAAATTTAAATAAAAAAAATTAGCACAGGGTGTATCGGATTGTTATCTTATACTTTTTATTCGGCACATCTAGTAAACAATTTTAAAAAATGTATTTTAATTTTTTTTATTTAATACTATAGTTCAACCCCTAAATTTTAGAAGGAAAATTTTAAAAATAAATAAATAAAATATTTAAAAAATTTTAAAAAAATGACACTATATATTACTGTTCTGGGTATATATATATATAAAAAGACCAGTGTGTCCTATCTTTCTCTTAACAGGTAAAAGTATGTAATCTTGAACTTATGGAAACATTAATGTCTAAACAAGTACAAAGGCGGAATTGCCAGGGAACACTCGATTGGACATGATTTATATATCGGTCTTGTCTTAAATCAATACAATGTTATTTCTAAATCTTGAATCTAGAAGAGCTATCTTGAAAATGTGTGGGATCAGAAATGTTTTATTTATTTCATTAGTTGTAATGAGCTTACCATCGATGTGAAAGGCTCCAACCATCACAAAGTATTAATTAGTGTACCAAACGCAATTATTGACAAAGTTTGGGCCCATCAGATTCTTGGATTTTATTCATGAACAATTAATCTTAAGCCGGCCGGCAAGATGTGTCTTGGAACCTTAATTAGTTTATAGATTGGGAACCACCACATTTGGATGGAAAATTGGGCCATCATCTTTGATTTTGTTAGAACATCATTATCACTCTCATTGAAAATTTTCCAATTTGTGGGTCAGGCTAATCCAACTGTTCTTCTCGTGATTATGAAACTCATTTCACTTTCTAAGTTTTAAAAATGTTATATTTGGAGCTGATTTCATATGATGAAACATTACAAACTCGCTAGATGATCTCTGTAACTGAAACATTAGATGATGTGGGGGATGGAGGAACTTCCCTCTCCAAGTCCAATTCTTCTATAAAATAAGATTATCTCTGGGATTGATATGTCAATCAAAGTCCATACTCTGTCGATAAACATAGTGACTTTGTGGTTCCAAGCTAAATGCTAGAGGAGGAAGTGAATCAATCTATTGGAAGTCTTGGTCAACTAGATGAGAAGTTGACTAGTACTACCATCATTTGATTGCATATTGACTTTGACCATGAAATATCTATTTCTTGATAAGTCTTTGCATAAATAAGAAAACTACCCTTGTCCAAAATATAAATCACTCTCTCACATTTCACATGTCAAAAGATTACCTCGTAAACTTATTCCATATCAGGTATCCGATCATCCTCAACCAATAAGATATCTCTTTTGTTAAGAGGACTCACCTTTGGGTGTTCCTTCTCTAAATATTTGATCCACCTTGACTTATTAAGACTTCATTTACCAACACTTGCCAAGCTTCTAAATCTACTAGCACCTACAGAACGTCCTTTGCCAAATGTTTTATCAATGTTGATCCAATTGGACTTCTACCAACATCTCTTAGACTTTTACACTACACCTACAATATTAATTTCAAGAAAAGGTTCACTTGCATATTTGACGCATAATGTTGTAGGATCAATTATGCAGTGACTATAAGGGGGGGTGAATAGGCGCATATATTTTCCTTTTTGTTCATTAGGTTTTGCTTTTCTACTACATGTTAATACACAACTAAAATATTAAAAGACAAACAAATACAAAGAAATACAAGCTTAAAGAAATAGATACACAACACCACAACCTTTTCACGTGCTTTGGAACCCTCGGTACCTACACAATCTATGATCTATCGTTATATCATTTCTAATAATACTACTATCTTTACTCCATTTTAGACACTTTCTAAGGTGAAAAAACTATTTATGGTCTCTATTCTTTAGAGCCAATACAAGAAGAGCACACAAGTAAAATAGTAATACAATATGAATAGAAATTATGAAAATTGAAAAGAACTTGTTTGCTTGTTGTTTGGTCATTGTAGGTTGCTCGCGAGGGCCTTTGAATGAAGTAGCACTATCTTTGGAACAATACATGAGCATTGGTATTGAAATCTCCAAGAGATCATCTTATATATGTGTTTTCAAGCCAACAGTCAACTAGTGTCATTTAGTTGATTACTCACTAATCTATAGTCGACTGCTTAACACATAACCTATTTTATTTGGAACTGACATATTCTTCTGTCGAGTCGTTCATCATTCAACTGCTTACTTATCATCAGTTGATTAGATTAGATAAAGCCTCAATTGAATCCTCAAGATCATGATCTCATCATCTATTTTGATTGCCCACGTCACCTATTGACTATGTCATAAATCAATTACTGAGTAAACATCAACCAAATGATATGCATTAGTCAAGTACCCAGTTGACTAGTCCATAAACAGAAACATGTTGTTCATTAACATTTTTACCAAATTTGACTATCGAGTCGACTACTTGATCAATCGATTACTAACCAACCTTCATTCGTTCGAACTCTAAATTTGTTCAAACCATAACTTTATGATTTCAAATCCACCAGTTGATCATTGTTGCTCTGAATTCAACCGTTATTACTCTAAAATCAACCATACTTGATGGTTTTGAATTTATCACTTGATTGTTATTCTAACTTCAACCACACCAAGGCTAAGTTTGTATCGTAACAAGAGAACTCATGTTTTTAAGACTTTCCATTATTTAATATTTTTATCGATCTTGATTTATTAGGACCTCCCATTTCCTAATCTCACTACTAGGGCTTTCACTAGCCTAGCTTCACTACTAGGCCTTACACTTGTACATCGTCACAGCCAAGACTTCCATTTAGCCAAACTTTCCATTAGGATTTTCACTGTCTAGAGTTCACTCCTCTGGAACTTTAACACATTTTCACACTTTTTCAGTGCAATCGACCTCTAGACAATGTTGGCAAAGTTGACCAAGCTCGAGTTGAGTTTTGATATTTTATCAATATGTTATTTCGTCGAGTGAGAGGTTGAGTAGGTCAAAGATGATTGGATACTTGACATGAAATGAAAAGTCCAAATGAGTCATGGTTGACTGGATACTTGATGATCAAAAATCCAACAAGGAGTTGGCACGAGATGGAAAGTCCAAGTAGGTTATGGTTGACCAGACACTTGGTGATCGGAAGTCCAATAGGGAGTTGGTATGAGATAGAAAGTCCAAGTGAGTCATGGTTGACCTAACACTTAGTAATCGAAAGTTCAATAGGAAGTTGACAAATGGGAAGTTCAAGTGGGTCTTAGGTGACCGAACACTTGACAGTTGGAAATCCAACATGAAGTTGGCACAAGATGAAATGTTCAAGTGGGTCACAATTGATTGGACACTTAGTGATAGGAAGTCTAAACAAATTAAGAAAGACCTGATGCTTGATATGGATGGAATCTAGACAAGTCAATGGGTGACTAGATGTAAGATATGCCAGTAATGGATAGTGGATCGGGTTTGGGTTAAACCTGAAACCCGTTTAGGAACTCCTCAAACCTCATGATCTGCACGATTCCTGTACATCTCCGCCTGAACTCGTGAACTGCCGTCGCCCTCGTGATTTCTTCCTGTGCGCGAGAAACCCTAGAAGCCAATATCACGATTTTTGCATCGCGTCTCCCCTCCCTCGTTGCGTGCCTCTGCGTCGTCGTTGACTGTCACACACCTCGGCTCGTCGTCCCCTAATTTACGGCGTTCGTCGAGCGTAGCATCACCATTCGTGAGCATAGCCGGCCACTCGTTTTCTAAGCACCGCTCTCCGCTTCAACTGAGCATCTCGCGTCTGCTCTGTTGGTCGTCTGCGCGATGGAGCCACCGGTACTACTGATCGTCGCGTGCCACCTCTCCACTCGAGCACTCGCCAACCGCAAGCAAGAAAGTAGAGGGTCTTAGCCAGCGTCGTCCCGATGGCGCCATCACCGATTCGCATGGGAACCGCGAGAAATAGGGGAAGGTTGAATCGTTCTTCTTCTCTGTGTTTCTTCTATTTTTGTTCGTCTGCTACCGCCATTGGTTGGTTGATTGCTGCCACCATTGCCGCCAATCGAAGCTTGTTTCTAGAGCATGGGTCTGAGGTGAGTCTTCTGAATCCGGTTAAAATCTTTTTATCGTGACAGATCCTATGCTTGTTTGGGATGTTTAGGTTTCAAAATTTTGGATTTATTGGTCTATTAGGTTGTTGTGAGACTTGGCGATGGATCTGTGCCGATGGATGGCTGGGATCTAGGGCACGATTGGACCTGATCTGAGGTGAGCTCTATCTTGATCTGGTTAGATTTTTGAATTTATTAGATCCTTATTGTTGTGGTGGAATCAAATGATCAATTAGTGTCGTTGTTCATTGTTGGGTTAGATGGATCTGCTCTACGGTTCTAGATGAAGTAAGGGTTATTAATTGGAGCTAGGTTTTCTGATTTGAGGTAAATCTTTGATTCTGGTTAGGTTTGTACTTGATCAGCTTCTAAGATTCTTCGAATCTTGGGGTGTACATGTTTTGGATCTGTTCAATTGTTGGCATTGAAATCCTAATTAATTTGTTGAGGTGTTGGGTTCAATTAGGGAATTTATGGATCTATTGTGGATTAAATAGAGTTGGTTGGAACTGATTGATTAAGTTGATGGGATCTGTTAACCTTAGTTTGGATTAGGATTTGATTTTGTTGTATAATTTAAAATATATTCTGGTATTTAGTAGATATTGTTAATATAATTGTAGGACTCTGATCATTGATCCTGTTACACACGAAGGGGTTCCTTTTCGTCATGCGTACGTCAGGTGGGTACTCCTGTGCTTGGTCAACACAGGATTGTTCGTAAGTGCTTAATTATTTCTATTGTTAATTACATTATTGATGATCTTGCTATCTCAGTTGTATGATCCTAACATGATACCTTATTATGTATTCTGGATGTTGATCTATATTATTGATACTTTATTGTAATTAATACCTTACTTGTTGTTCGATACCATTGTATGACCTGTTGATTATGCCTGATTAGATATAGGCTTAACTATTGCACTAAGCATCATGACACATACATGATAGTAGTAGATATGTTGTTCATCATTGTTGTTATTGGCCTCACTTGTCGCTGTGTGATAGTAGCATAAGAGTGAGAGCAATTGTTGCACTAAGTTGGGTGCAATCAAGACTAACTATATAGCCCTCCTGATCCCGTTCGCTCCCCACTTATTAGTAGTAATTTGTTGTTGGAGCGAGTGCGATTTTCCTATCGTGCACCCCAGTTCACTGCACTGGGTGAGTGTCTGGGAGTGGCGAGTGCAGATAGTAATCATGCATTGCATATATGCATACATTGTGATTAGTTGTCTTCTGCATTCATGCATGATGATTGCATTTGTTGTTACATAACCCAAACTAGTAGACTTGCTGATATATGACTATGATTGAAGTACATGATATTTGTTGTTGTACGTAGTTTATTGTTCTAGTGTGCTATCATGTTATTCTATTATTTAGATTGCTTTGTTGTGCACTTTCTCAGTTATACTCACTGAGTATTGTATACTCACTACTCAGACCCTGGGGGGTCTCTTTGTTTTCTCCCCAGGTAGCAGATAAAGGACATTGTTGGAGCTTGGAGGTCTACTAGTCTTCCCCATCATCTCACAGCAGGAGTAGTCTGTTGAGTATGTCAGATTGTATCGAGTTGTTGGTTTCAGATTTATGGGAGTATTTGTATTTTACACATATATTCGAGTTGTATGGATTTAGATCTTGTGACGATTCTGCTGCGTTATTTTTGGTTCCGTAGACACGTAGGGTTTATCGTTGTTTCGTGGTGATGCTTTTCGATTTACATGTGTTATTATATGGATTTACAAGCGATGGATTGGTGAGTGGCCGTGTGGGCCACATATCACATAGTTTAGTAGTTAAATCTCATGTATGGTAATGTTGAAAGGTTGTGTGGGCCTTTACGTTAGGATGTATACAAGAAAGTTGAATTGTTACAGGGGAGATGCTGTCGAAATTTTTCGGGCGGCCGTCTCCCGGGACGTAACACTAGATGCTAGCCGCATGAAGTCTCGATAGGTCAAGGATAATCAAATGTTGAGTGAAGGAAGTCCTAGTAGGTTGAGGTCAATTATATTAAATACTTAGCAAGATAAGTTTTCATATTTGGAAAGGCTAAAACAGGGGTAGCAATTGATTAGTAGGGAGGGGCAAGCGACTGATAAAAGGGTGCTCGGGGTGTTCTGACTCAAGGTGCTCGGGTGAGAGCCTAGCAACCCACTCGAATTTAGCTCCTCGAGTTTGAGGTGCTGGATGTTCACATAAGGTGTTCGGGCTCAGGTTGATCATGTGGAGTGTTCAGGGTGCTAATTATTTATTAAACGTGCTCGGGTGTGCAAAATCAGTACACAACAACCCACTCTGGCTCAAGTTGCTCATGTGAGGTGCTTGGGGTGTTGTTTACATTAGGTGCTAGGGGCACAAAATTGGCACACAACAACCCACTCGAGCTTAGGTTGCTCATGCGGGGTGCTCAAGCTGCTTAGCAACCCACTCAGGCTTGAGCGTTGGCAATCAGCCACAACCCACTTGGAATCGGGACTCGAGTTAGTGTTTGGACTTAAAATTGGGGCACGACAGTAGACCACGACTCAGACTTGGGACATGGTAGTCGACCACAACCCATTCGGGCTTGGGACATGACAATCAACAGCAATCCACTCAGGATTGGGACACGACGGTCGACCATCAACCCACTCAGGCTTGAGACACAATAGTCGGCCACGACATCAATCCACTTGGGTTCAGGTCGGATTGTATGTGTGATAACTATAACAGCAAATATAATGGTTTATTCAATTGCTCAGTTACCAATCATTTGCTAAGTGATATGAATTGATTATTAAACTAGTTTGAGCTAACATAATGCTTCCAACACAACTAGTCAGTTTGACTGGTGGTTTGTAGTCGACTTGTGAGGGTGGCAGTTGACTTGTAGTGATCAAACCAAGTGGACAAAGTCATTCTGCTGGTTTAAACAGTCAAATTCTATACAATAATCAATTGGTGAAGGATAACAGTCGATTGAGAGGTGAAAATCAACCTGAACAACAACCTATAAAGAGGGTTTCGAAGGAAATTAAATGTGTCAGTTTTGGAGGTTATGAAACGAAGTGCTAGTGTATTTCCAGACCAACAAGAGGCAAAATCAAGCAATCAACAATAAGCAACGTTGAGTTCAATTTGTGTAAATTTGTTAGTTTAAATTATATTTTAATTTTCATTTTATCTTTGTATTGGTTTGTATCTTGATCATGAATAGGTTGTAAGAAGCTTCTCCGCCTTCAGAAGGTATCGGAGAAGAAAAAAATAGTGGGAATAGTTCGCTAGGATTAGGATTTGGACGCAGCGGTCTTGAAACGTGATGAACCAGGTAAAATGGTTTGTATTGTGATTGTGTCTCTCTTATGTATTGTTTATTTGTTTTCGTTGAGTACTAATAAATTGTAGATGAGCACACGAAATCGAAAATAAGCACACGGAGCTATTCACCCCCTTTAGTTCTCACAGATCCTAATACACCTATCAAGCATTCAATCAGCTTTGACATGTCTAAACTTTCTCACTTGCCAAGCATTTGATTTTTCAGGACCTACTTGGACTTCCGAACACGTACCTAACATTTAGTCCATGATTTATTATAACTTTTCATTACCAACATCAATTGTATTTCTCAATGTTTGGTGTTCGATCTATTTTGATTTACTTGGACTTTTTCCATTGTCTACTCTCTATTCAACTTTTGATTTTTGTCAACATTTGTTAGTCTTTTAACCTTACTTACACGTCTAATGAACTCTCTCTCTATTTCTATGCACTAAGAATAACTCCTTGGTTCTTTTCAAATACTTAAGAATATACTTAACTACGATCCAATGACCTTCACCATCACTAAAGCTTGCTTAATACTAAATACATATGTTCAAGCACTTGACCCATTAATCCTCGTACATATAGTGGCTTGACAATATTAGTTAAATTTCACGTTTTGTCCGTAAATTGATTTTATGTATATCAAAAATAATAATTAAAAAATTTTAAAGTAATTTTTTGAGTAACCAGATCTGAGAAAAGTAAATTATGTCACAGTGGCCGTTATCAACTAACAAATAAGTAATAGTTAGATGTGGATTTTTTTTCTAAACTAAAATAAAAATGCTGTATTTGCATATGTGATTAATTTATGAAAATGAAAAAAATGTTACACAATAGAATGTGACATTTTACCTAATTTAATTTTATTATTTATAAGAATATGGATAACTATATGTGAGTACAATATTTTTCTAAACAATAAAAATATATACCTCTATTAATGTTAGGATGTCTTTCAATATTTGATTTTATCATTAAATTATATCATCATCTAAATTGTGCATTTATTAATGAAAATAAGATATTTCAATAGCAAAATGAAAATATTAAAAAAAGGGATATATCGATTTTAATATTACTAAATCATTGTCGGCCGTTGAAAGAGCTATTAAATTTTAAGAAACATCTCAAAAACTTTTGCTAGTTTTTTAATATAACAACTCCCTCATCAACCTCCATGATGTGAGAGCTAGCTACAACAAGTTTAAATAACAGTAAGTGCCAAAAATTATTATTAAAACAATTATTGTAGCATTGAATCTATGAGATAACTGCCTACGTACTACGTTACTGGTTTGGCTAGCTACAGTAGGCACATCACACTCTCTCAGTACTTGAAAGAGGAAGCTGGTTGACTTTTACACGTACGACTGACAAACTGTCACTATTCAACTACAGATACTCTAAGATGAGCAAGTTCAAAAGATAGATTTGCTTTTTTATTAAAAGACGCATCATCTAATTTTGTTAGTATCCCTTCTTTATCAACAATTGTAATACCAATCTATTTTTTCAAAAATCCTAGCCATAATTTAAAATGGGGGAAAAAAAATTTGATTTGGATGTAAGTAACTTTGGTTGGGCGTCTCTTCTCTCAAATTGTTGAAAGTGAAATCCTGGATAAACCAAAATCTTACACGCAATGCATCTTTTTTCTTTCGCTCATTTAGTTTTAAGATTTACGTCTCACAGCTCACGCGCGTAACTTTAAAAATCATCATTAAAATAGTACTGAACCTTCAAAATCACTACTATAATAATTTGATTTCTCGAATCCTATAATATAGTAGTATTAAATTTTGAAAATCAACATTAAAATGATATTGAACTTTCAAAATTAACACTATAGTATTTTGATTTTTTGAACTCAACAACATAGTAGTGCTAAACTTTGAAAATCAATATTAAAGTAGTATTGAACTTTCAAAACCAGAACTAAAATATTCTGATTTCTCGAACCCAATAGCACATAGTGTTAAACTTTGAAAATCAACACCAAAATGATTTAAACATTCAAAATCAGTACTATAGTGTTTTAATTTCTTGACCCAGCAACAACACAATGATATTGAACTTTCAAAATCAATACCAAAGTGGTATTAAAGTTTCAAAATCAACACTATAGTATTCTGATTTCTCGAACTCAGCAATACAATACTATTAAACTTTGAAAACTAATACTAAAATAGTGATGAACTTTCAAAATCAGCATGACAATATTCTGATTTCTCAAACTCAGCAACATAGTAGTGCCGAACTTTGAAAATCAACAACAAAAATGGTGTTGAACCTTTAAATCAATACCATAATGTTCTAATTTCTCGAACCCAATAACACAATGATGTTAAACTTTAAAAATCAACATCAAATGGTGTCAAACCTTCAAAATCAACATCATAGTGGTCTAATTTCTCAAACCCAAGAACATCGTGGTGTTGAACTTTGAAAACTAGCCACCTACATGAAGTTATGGCTCTGTATCAATTGGCACTCATGCTAATTTTTGTAAACAGACTCTGCACAAATACGAAGGTTGAATTTTGATTGAAACTAATTGATAGACCTAGAGGATTTAAAATATTAAAACCTGAGCATGGAGTGGAAGAGGAGTGTGTAGAGAATATAGAGATGGTGTGTGACACTACTTATGAACCTCCTACATGTAATTATCGCTCTGCACCAATTGACACACAGGTTGAATTTTTATATATAGACTCTACACAAATAAGAAGGTCATGAAGTTGAGGCTTTAGGGAACAGTGAGAATCAAGGGCAATACAAAAATCTACTAGACTTAGATTGAGTCCAATCATAGCTTGATAAGGCCATCAATAATTTTGGTCAAAATTATTGATGGATCTAAAAGATTGAAACTTAGGAATGGAGTGTCGGTGCAGGCAGCACCAAATGATCGAACTTGAATTTTGATAATGGCAAAGAGTTTAAGTTAAGTTTGAAAAGTGATCTAATGAGCTGAATTGAGTATGCAGGTAGCATAGGGAAGTCCTAGTTGCGGCTAGGCAAAGGAAGTCCTAATTGCAGCTAGGCAAAGGAAGTCCTGATTTGGAAGATTAGGCAGAAGACCTAGTTTGGAGGACTAGACAAGGAAGTCCTAGTCAGGAGGACTAGGCAAGAAGTCTTGGCAGATCAGAGCACGAGGCGGGAAGTCTAGGCGGGGTTGGAGGATTGGACGTCTAGCAATGAAAGACCTGGGGGCCAAGAATTAAAGCTGAGCAAAAGTCCAATAGGCCTGGAGGACTTGATTCGCAAAAGATAAATTCTCTCAAGTTGAGTGGGTGAGGACGCATTCCACCCAAGTAGAGAGAGTGAAAGACCTGGGGACCGAGGATCTAGGCTGAGCAAAATTTTAACAGGTCTGGAGGACCTAATTGGCAAAAGATAAATTCTCCCGAGTGGTGGATGAGAACACATTTCCGGTAAGGAGAACAGTAAACATTGGTTTGACTTAGGGTTTCACTGGAAATCTAAAGTCAAGACCAAACAGTTTGTAAAATTATTATCCTTCTTGTTATCTTTTGATTTTTGGACTAACTTGTAATGCAAGAAAGGAGGGGCTGAAATTTTATGTTTCAGGAGCCCTTATTTGGAGCCAAGCGACCGGATGGTCCAAACGCCCTGCTGATATCTAGGCGACCAAAGGTCAGCCAAACGGGCCAGTGAGACAGATGAGATGGCAGAGTCCCAGTGGTCTGGAGACCTCAACCTCTAGGCGCTCAAAGATGTTCTAGGCGCCCAAATCTAGATAAGGCATTGCAAAGTCAAAGTTGATCCGACAACCTCCATGTCAGCATGCAAGCACTCGAAAAGGGACACAGACACCTGGAAGATGTCGAGTTAGCATTGAAAGTGAATCGACGGGATAACGTGGAGGCACTCGAAAGGACTTTCAGGCCCCCGGATCAGGCCTTATAAACAGCTGCGAAGGGGAACCCTAACATCAATTCAATACGCTTCTACAACAACTTCGTGTGTGCAAATCTTCGATCCAAATGTCGTCGTAACACTGAGGAACTGCACCGACTACTACAAATCCATTACTACTCTCGGTCAGTAAATTCTGTATTGCTTTTTGTTCTTAAATTCTTAGGACGATATATGTTTATCGATTCTAACATATTTGTAAAAGCGATAAACTCCTTCTCATAAGAGGGGAGTTATTATAATGAATTGCCCGTCGAAAATGATTACTGATCGTGGATCTTGGAGTGGCAGCCTATGGTTGTGAACCAAGTAAAAACAAACGTGTTCACATCTATTATTTCCGCTACACGTTCTGATATTGTATAAGTCATGTTTTACACAAGTTTTCTTAAAAGAGTGAAAACTCGAAACAACGCTATTCAGCCTCTCTAACACTCCTATTTGATCCTATAATTAGTATTAGAGCAAGGGGTGTTCGATTTTAGTGCAACCACTATTTAAGCATTTTTTAATTTTAGTTTTTTTTTCACTCTAATTTTTTGATTTCTTTTTTTCCGCACTACTAATCTAAGACCAAGTCTTGATACATTTTTTTTTTGTGTGTGTGCAAGATAAATGACTCATCAAGAAGGCTATAGCACCGCCATACCTCCACTGTTCTCTAAGAGATGACTTCATCTACTAGAAGGGTAGAATGGAGTACCACCTCAAAATGCTGGTGAAAATATGGATTGTGATCCAGACAGGATTCACAATTCCCACAGACAACGACGACATCTCTTAGTCGTGTGAGAAATTGGACACAGCCACAAAGCGAAAGATAGAGGTTGACACTAAGGCAACCCTGACGCTCCAATGTGACATAACTAAGGAAGAGCTCAACTGGGTTGGTCCATTCATAAGCGTGAAAGACTTATGGGATAAACTCATCGAGCTTCATGAAGGGACGTTAGACACTAAAGTGAGCAAGCGCGACCTTCTGCTCAACAAATTGTACAACATCAAGATGCAAGAAGGCGAATTGCAAGTGGGCTACACACATAGATTTTAGGACCTGCTCAATGGACTCCACGCCATCAGACAACCTGTGGAGAACCAAGACATAATTAGGTATGCATTGAAAGCGTTCCCCAGGAACACCTTGTGGGCATCAATGGTTGATGCGTATAAGGTCTTCAGAGACCTTTCAAAAATTAAATTATATGAACTCTTTTCTGAATTCAAGCCGCACGAACAGACTAACGCTAGTCCTGTCAAGAAAGGGATTGCTCTTGTTGCAGGTCAAACGAAGGAAAGAAAACTAGATGACAAACTAAAGAAGAGTCCAAAGAGTCATCAGGTTAAGAAAGCAACGACGAGGTTACTACCGAACTAGTTAATCTAATTCAGAAGATGCTCAAGAAAAAGCACGAAGTTCGGAGATCGAAAATGAAGAAGATGGTGCAAAAGACAAGCTCAACTAAAACACCAACAAATAAGATCGAACTCACCTGCTATAGCTACAAGGAGAAGGAGCATTTCAAGGCTGAATGCCCAAACTAGAAGAAGGAGCACAAATCAAAGAAAAAAGCGCTCAAGGCCACCTGGGATGAGTCTTATTAGTGTCATCCCTTAGTGCCAATTCGGATTGAGTGAGACTCGAGTTGGACTCAAATCAAATCGAATCCATTAAGAGGGTTACATGATCATCATGCATGAGATTAATAGGGTATTAATTCCCTCATCATTAAGAGGGTTGCATGAGCATCATTAAGAGGGTTGCATGATCATCATGCATGACATGCATGGGATTATTAAAGGTATTAATTCCATGGAATCCCAAGAGTCAAAAACTCTTCATATTCCATGGTTAGATATAAAAAGGATGAGAGGCTCTTGAGAGAAGTACTTTTGGTCTTCTTCCTCTTCTCTTCTGCCTCCTTGGCCGAACCTGATCTGTGGCTAGCACCACAGTTTGGTTCTTCTCCAACTCGGTGTTTGTGTGGATACCGTGGAGGCGCGAACACACTGATCACGCTGAGATCCGACAACCTTTGAAGGCAAGAGTTGCTGTCGGGATTACGAAGGGCTCGCATCGAAGGTATCCTCGATTTCAGTAGATAGAATCGATAAAATGAATATGGTTTCGCATGGATCTTCTAGAGGGATCCTTTTCCGCTGCGTTTTATGCGGCTAAAATTATTTTTAGGCGCATGTAGATCCCTACACTGTTTGTTGTTGGAATTGAGATTGATCTGTTGTTTAGGTCTTTCTGTTTCAGTTGATCAAGTTGTTGTATCTATTGACCGATCTAATTGGGTTTGATCAAGTTGATTAATTAGAGAATGATTAATTGGTTTGGTTAGGTTCTATTTTGTTAAGGTGTTATGAAATCTATTAGATCTTGGTTGCTGTTGGTTTTTGTTGGATTTATTAGCCTACTGTTGGTTCGAATCCGAATGTAACAATTAGATTATGGATCTGATTGGGTTTGGGTTAAGTTAGTGTTGGATCCGGTTAAGGTTAATGGTTAAGTAGGGTTTACTTTGCAGCGAGATTTAAATATATTCTGGTATTTAGTAGATGTTGTTATTATAATTGTAGGACCTTGATTGGTGGATCCTGCTACGCATAAGGGTCTTATTTTCTGGTAGTTCTCGTATTGATATTCGTCATACCAGGTGGGTACTCCCGTGCTTGATCAACACAGGTCTATTCGTAAGTGTTTTCATTGCTATTTACCTTGTTGATATCCTTGATACCTTGTTGATTGAAACCCTGTTGATTGCTTTTAATACTTCCATATTGTTGTATTTTTTATTGCATTTCTAATTGATGTTGATTATGCCTGATTAGACATAGGTCTAACCTGTTGAATTGAGTATCATGAAATATACATAATAGAAGTAGGTGTGTAGAGCATTGTTGTTGTTGTTGACCTCACTTGACACTGTATGATAGTGGCACAAGAGTGAGAGAAATTGTTGCGCTAAGTTGGATGCAATTAGGACTGGCTAGATAGCCCTCTTGATCCTGCCTGCTCCCCACTTGTTTTGTAGAGGTTTGTTGTTAGAGTGTGTGCAGCTTTTCTGTCGTGTATCCCAGTTCACTGCACTATAGGTGAGTGTGTGGGGGTTGCGAGTGCAGACAGTGACCATGCATTGCATATGTGCATACATTTGTTGATAGTTATCTTCTGCATTTATGATCATTGCACTTGTTGTTACATGACTATGGCTATTACACTTGTCATAGTATGATTGCATGATATCTATTGCTGTACGTAGTTTATTGATTTTGTTCATTATGTTGATATCTTGTTGTCTTATCCTATATGTTGTGCACTTTTATTCTAGTATCCACTGAGTATTGTATACTCACTACCCATACCCTGGGGTTTTCTTATTTTCTCCCTAGGTAGCAGATAAGGACGTTGCTTGGGGCTTGGAGGTCTGCCAGTTTGCCCCATATTATCTCACAGCTAGAGTGCTTGTCTTTATTCCGTATGTTTTGTTGGATTTCATCGGATAGTGATTTTTGACACTTATATTCGCATTGTATGAATTTGGATCTTGTGTTTATGATTCGTATGGTGTGGATGTGGATATTGTATGATTCTGTTGCGTTGTATTTGTTTTCGGAGACTTGTAGAGTTTACGTTGCTTTGTTGTATTGCTTTATGACTTATATGTGTTGTCGTGATGGTATAGAATGTTATCTGCATGTGTTTGGATTAGTTATAGTTGTGTGGGCCCTTATTCAGGTTGTTTAGCGGTACAAAACCCATGTATCATATAATTGAGCGGTCGGTAGACCCTATATTATTATGTACTGAGGGAAGTTGAATTGTTACAGGGGAGATGTTGTCAAAATTTTTCGGGCAATCGTCTCCCAGGACGTGACATTTTATTTCAAGGTAGAGCTCCAATCTAAAGCCGAAGGTTTTTGCTAACTCCTTGCTAAGTTCTTGAGCTCAACCTCCTTCATTGATGCAAGCATTTGAAGAAGAAAAAGTCAACATCTCTTAAAAATCATTGTAACTTCTTCTTGCTTCATCTCTTTTTGTATTGTGTTGTAATATTACTGTGAAACGTTTCTCTCTACCTTCGGATTTGGTCTGAAAAGGAAGAAATCAATAGAGGTGGTAGAATATTAGGTTAGTCTTAAACGTAGTTGCCTCGGGAGGCGCTGAACCAAATAAAACCAACTTATTAATGTTGTGTGCGTGCTGTGTTTGTTTGTTTTCAAGTTTCCGCTGTGTAAGTTTAATCAACGAAGCGATTAGAGCTATTCAACTCCCACCCTTTCTAACTCGCAAGGTCCTAACAATGACAATTCAACTATTTTTTTTATGGCTAAAAATAACTAAAGTGGTAGTTGAAGCAAGGGCATCAACATTAAATATCTAGCCATAAGAGAACGTGTTAAATAAGATAATGATTATCGAACATATTAGCTATTAATGATTGTAGATCCTATGATTAAAGGCATGCTAGCATTAAAATTTAAGGATTGTGTAGATAGGTAGATAGAATGAGATTGGGTTCCTGTAATTTTGTTGTAAATATAATTTTTAAAACTCCATTTTTGATAAGATTTTTTCTTATTTTATTTCATTTGTGTATACATTTAATAATTTCACTAAAGTTTCATCTCAAATAAACATTGAGTTTTTCCATTAAGTTATATGGGCAAAAGTCAAAAGCAGGGACGGATCCAGAAATTAGACGCGCGCTGTGCTAATTTTAGGTAAAAAAAATGAGTTAAATATCAAAATATAATAAATAAAAAAAACCCATTAATTTTTTTATAGCAAATTATAGATTACAAATATATATCTATTTTTTTAAAGTTAGATTAAAGTCCAATCTTATATAATTTTTAATTTTTTAAAATTAAATTAGAACCAAAATAACCCTTTTTAAAATTATATTGAGTATTCTGCATCGAGAGAGGCTCGAACTCTTGATGTCAGGAGTAATGATACCTACTGCTAGCCAACTGCGCCATCAATTCCTTCAGATTTATTTATCAATGATAAATTATTATAAAACAGACAGGGCTGGGCTACAGCCCAGGACAGCTCCTACTTAAATCCGTCTCTGGTCAAAAGGGCGCCTCTTTTTTACCGAATCGTCAAAGGGGCACTTTACGTTGATTTTTTTAATAAAAAAGGCACCCAATTCCCCTGTAAAATGACACAACTGTTCTCTAGTATTGCTCATCTCCCATCTAAATCCTGAATTGGTCGGGCACGTTGTAGCAACTATGAAGTCTATCGTAGCTGCTACACGATTGTAGTATATGGTTTTATAGCTGCTACAATATGAAAAAAAATTTAAACAAAAGTCAAAAGAGCACCCCTTTTGACTAAATTGTTCAGAACATTCGAAAAGAATTAAATAATATTTTTGAGCCTAAAACTTGGTTGTTACAAGGTTTACCTCATAATCAATTGTAGATCTCTGAATGATCTTCGATTTGATATATTGCATGTCATATGGTTCAATTCGAGTCAAAAGTTATAACCATTCAAAATTTATGGTTTAATATTTATGTTGTAGCAGCTATGGTTCGAACTGCTTCATAGTTATAGTAATTATAGTTTCGTAGCTGATATAATATAAATCTTAAATTCTAAAAGGTATAAATTTTGACTTGAGTTGAACCATGAGATACACAATATATAAAATCAAAATTTATTCAGAGATCTACAATTAGTTATGGGATGAAACCCATAACGATCAGATTTTAAGTTAAAACAATATTGTTTAAAGCTTTTTTTGAGGCTCCGAATAACTTATCTTTAAAAAAATTCATGTTGTAGCAGTTACGATTTCGTAGTTGCTACAACGCGCTCGAATAATTCACGATTTTAGGTAGTAGATAAACAATACTAAAGGATATTTATGTTATTTTATAGGGGGTGAAGCACCCTTTTGATAAAAAAAATCAACATAGGATATCCTTTGATGATTCAGTAAGAAAGAGTGTCCTTTTGACTTTTACCGACATTATATTGGTTTAAGAGACATGATACATGAGAGATAATACTCGCTTTCAAAGGATCTATCATCTTGATTCATATATTTTATTTACTCTTTTAGAAAATCATAAGATATATGATAAGGGGAGCATACTAGATAAATATTTGATCATTTCAAAAATTATATCATAAATACCAAGATTTAAATGAGATTTTGATATGCAATCGATTTGACTTAGATAAATATTTCAAATATTATCATTCAATCATATATTTTTACGATGTAATTATGTAAAATTAAATAAAAATATAAATATATATATATAATAATAATCTTTAAGTAGATATAATCTGATGGATAAAATTCTTATGATTTCTTTCTATATAAAAAAAATTCACCATTTGTCCTAATCTTTTAGATTGATTTGGTGGTAATAACAAGTTATTTATAAAAACATCCAATATGTAAGTGTTATAATATTCAAATATTATTAAATGTTATAATATTCACATACACATCAATATTTAATTCTTTAAACGTAGTTAATATGGATCGATGTATTTATTTATTTAATATAAAATAAGAATAAAGATGAATTAGTGGAAAGTGAAATCTACGTATCATGAAGGTTAATGTTAAAATAAATATAAGCGGGCGTTAATAAAAGAGATGTGTTAATATAATAGATATATAGCATGTAAATCCTATATTTTTTTAAGAGGTAATATATATTAACATAAACTATTACAGATGTCTTAAATAGTGACTTTGAATATATATGTGAAGAATATTAAAATTTTATTCTAACTTTGTCGAGATATTAGTGACTGCAAGTATTATTTGATTTTTTTTTCATATTTAATTATTCATCATATTTATTGAGTTTAGAAAATAGGATCTTAATTTTTTTTGTTGTTCTTTGTGGATTTTTTTTATAAAAAAATTCACTAGTCCAGACTTCTGCAACACGAGCATTAGACCTTAGTATTCAATCATGTTGGTAAATTGCAACACGAGTCTTCTGCTTTCTGAATGCTAAGTACAAAATGAAGTTTAATTCAACGTAAGGTAAGATATAGATGAGATGAGTAAACCAAACAAGTTGAGAGTGTCATGTAAACCACAAATTAGTTAGGTTAATCGAACCAAATGAACTGATTTAAACTAGTGGAATTAGATTAACCAACTCTTCTGTCAAAAAATGAAATTTACCATCTCAGCGGCCTCACGATAGATTAACCAACTCGAAACTCGAACATTATATTGGGCAAATTGATCGAACTGCAAATTGACCAATTAAAAGTGTATTACAGTATGTAAAATCGCGTTTAACATTTGGGAATTGAGATTAGAGTGTGACAAATCCCTTAAGCTAATCTGACCAAATGAACTGGTTAAACTAGTCGAATTAGATGAACCAATTCGAACATATTAAATTGAGAAAATTGATCGAACTGAGCAATTCAAATTGACCAATTAAAAGTGTATTACAATATGTAAAATCGCGTTTAATATCGAAGAACGATATTACATGGACAAATTCCCTTATTTTTTATTACAATATGTAAAATCCGATCGTGTCCTTCATCTTCCCTCGCTGGAGATCAATTGGGAGAACACGGTGCTCCCCGACGCGTCCAACGGCATAATGCTCCTCGTACGCCAGTTATTTTCCTCCTCAACGTTGGCAACGGTCGTCAAATCCACCTGCCGCGTCGCCGCCACGGAGATCTGCAAATCCACTGCGCCGCTGTCCTCGTGCGGTTCCCTCTTCAGTTCCGTCACATGGAGCTGCAGCGCGTACTCCAAATTCCACAGTACGTCGGCAAACGACGGCCTGTCGTCGCCGTAGTTCGCCAAGCACTTCTCCGCCGTCTCCCCGAACTTCTTCAACGAGTTCGTGTTGATGTTCCCCGCCAGTCTTTGGTCGATGATCTTCTCCAGCTGGCCCCTTCTCTGCCAATGCAACGCCCACTCCGCCAGGTTCATCTGCTCATGGGACAGGCTCCGGTCTATTGCCGGGCGCGCGCAGAGCACCTCGAACAGCATCACTCCGAAGGAATAGACGTCGGACTTCTCGGTCAGTTGCTGCGTCTTGAAATACTCGGGGTCGAAGTAGCCGAAGGTGCCCTTCACCCCAGTGGTCACATGGGTCTCGCCTATGGAAGGCCCCAACCTGGAGAGCCCGAAGTCGGAGACCTTGGCCAAGTAGGTTTTGTCGAGCAAGATGTTTGTCGACTTGACGTCGCGGTGGATGATGGTGTGGGCGTCGCCGGTGTGGAGGTAGTGTAGCCCGCGGGCAGCCCCGATGCAGATCTCCAGCCTCTGCTTCCACGAAAGGCACGGCTTGTCGTCGGACCCGTACAGATAGTTCCGGAGGGGGCCCTTCTCCATGTACTCGTAGACCAAGATCCGCTCCGATTGCTCCTCGCAGTAACCGATGAGAGAGACGAGGTGGCGGTGGCGGATCTTGGACAGGACGAGGATCTCGGTCTGGAACTCCGGATACCCCTGCCTCGACCCGGGCATGGCCCGCTTCACTGCTACGTTGGTGCCGTCGCCGAGGATGCCCTTGTAGACCTTCCCGAATCCGCCGCTCCCCACCACGAGGCTCTCGTCGAAGTCGTTGGTGGCGGCCCTGATCTCGAGCAGCGGGATGTTGAGGTCGAGATTCACCCTGGGGGACGCGGTCTGCGCCGTTGTTTCTTCAGTCGGCTTGCTCGAGAGGTTCACTGAGTTTCCCCTCGGCGTCGTTCCTCGGCGGTACGGCGACCATGTCTCCTTCGGGAGCAGTGGTCGAGACTTCGATCTCCGACGACGCTTGCAAGCCAAAAGTACCAAAAGGAAGACAACGAGGCTCAGCAGGACGGCGCTGCCAACAGAAGCGGAGGCGATGACCGCGACGGACACGCTTCTCTTGCTGCTGTCGCTGGAAGCATTGTTGAATTTGAAGATTTCGAGGCCGTTAAGATAGGCATTAGCATCCGCTGCCGCGGTTTTGTAAGACCGGCCAATGCTAATGTCAATCCACCCAGAGGGCAGCTCCACCGCCCTTGTGTCGAAATAAAAGGGCACGCTAGGGGAACTAGCGTGCTCGCTTGAATTGATCTCCTCTGAGTACTGGTTGGCAACGTAGAGGGTGAAGATGATAGGTTTATCCTCATTCGCCTGCGAAATGAAATTGCAGAAATGTGCACGGACCAAGTAATTGTAGCCCGCATCCACTGTAAAATTCCAGGTGACGTTGAAGTTGAAATCTGGATTGCCAATCCGCATGTCTTCTGAAATGTTCATGGTACGAGCCGTGCTGTAGATAGACTCTGGAGCGACGACAACATTGGCGGTCATATACGGTCGCGAACATGTATGAGACCACCCTGAACATCTATGAGACGACCATCTACGAAATAAATGACCCCGAACACTTGCGTTTTCGTAATTGATTGCTCCGGTAGTGGTGTTTGTCACCAAAGCGGTGTTCTTGTTGAAAAGATAGGCATCGTCACGGATCCATGTCCGCCACATGGTGTCGTTGGCTGGAGAAATGTTGAGACCGCCGACGTTGATCCTATAGACAGTCTCCACAGCCTGATTGGATAAATCTGCAGGAGGAGAGCTCTCGAAGAGATAGGAGGGGGTGGTGAAGACCTCGACGGCGCTGACGAAGGCGAAAGAAGATGAAGCGGGGAGGAAGGTGAGTTCGAGGTTTGTGGAGGTAGCAGAGTCGAACCAGAGGAAATACTCCTTGATGACGGGGTCTACGGAGGACGCGGCGGAGAAATTGTCCAGGAGGAGGAAACGCTGGGCGGTGACGCGGAAGAGGGCGTCAGAGAGGTTCCGACCGTTGGTCGAGAAGGGGACGAAGTGGAGACGAAGGCCAAGTACGCCTGTGAAGTTGAGGGGGAAGGTGTAGGAGGCGGTGCCGTTGAAGACGCGGGCGGTGGAGTAGAGGGAGAAGAAGGGGCCGGTGGAGGAGGTGATGGAGAGTGGGAAGGAGTTGTTACCGGGGACGAAGTTGAAATCGGTAACAAAATCTCGAGGGAGGATGTCGTTGGTGGTGATGTTGGATTTGCTGCCGCAGTTTAGAAAGTAACTGGGGCTGAAGTCGGTGGAGGTGGCTGCAAGGAGGAGGGACGCCCTAAGGAGGAGGAGGAGGAGGAGGAGGAAGAAGAAGTGATCCATTGGTGTCGTGGTATCGCCGGGAAGAAGTGTGCGGAGACAAGAAGAGAGTGCTCTGCTCAATATGTTCGACGTGTGGAAAGTTGACTTGACTCAAAGTGGAAGCAACGGTGACAGTGTGGAAAATGCACAACGCAGGCTCCATCCGAAGGAGACATTTCCCGTCCATGTAGTAACTTATCAAAAAATATATTTTTAAAAAATATATAAAATTTAAAATTATTAAAAAAAAGTCAGGCACTAGAACTTCTATATTGTTAATTTTTTCTTAGAAGTTCAAAGATAAATCTATAAAAGCATAAAAAAAAAATAATCCAAGTTAGTCATATTGATTCAATCTCTGAGATGACCGATCTGATCCAATAAAAATTTTCCATCAACCATCAGAATAAATCAGGAAGCGCACGCAGCGGCCAACCCAGATGCCCAACATCCTTTGATTGCGACTTTCATTTTGAGGAAAATTCTCACAAATACACCGTAGTTGGGGATCAAATCGCAGGTGTCTGAATGACAACTTGAATATTCTACCGTGGTACCATGACCCCGGGGACTACAAAAGCACTTTGCAAGACTATCAGAGTTTGTCTGTGCTTTTAATTAAATGATGTAAAGACGCAAAACAATCCTATAGTAGTTTTAGTTTAAATTTTCACGAAGAATTAGAATTGGAATGAACTTGAATTTAATACAGATTAAGAAACAAAATAAATTCAGATTAGGAAACAGAATTTAAAATTTTGTCCATGAGGTAGTGGTAAATTCATAAAAGCAGATGCCAAATAATTGGAGAAGACACACAATTTGATTATAATAGATACAAAAATTCCCTCAATGCCTCAAAATATTCCTTTGCTCACAATCATACAGGAATAAGTAAATAATTATAATGATAATATTAATAGTATACACCAGTAATTATTCACTAGCAATTTTTCTGGATCCAGCGAAGTTAAAACAAGGATTAACAAAAATTCTCAAGATGCATTGTTGATTTTCTCAAGCACTCAGGAAAAAACCCCTAAACAAATTCTAAAAGCAAGAGCCTTTACCTGTAAAGGGAGGTCGAAGGATCAAACCGAGATGGATCCCTAAATTGAAAAACGATGACGAATATTAAAAAGCCTAACAGCATATCGCTTCCCTGACTTTCTTTATCCTCCTCTGTAGGAGACTCCCAAAATCAATAAGCAACAGAAAAAAATGTTAAGTATTGGTTTTTTAATAAATAAATATAATAATAATAAAGGAACGAATTAAATCATTAGATACGAAGTGAGAGATCTAAATTAAAAATTGGATCGGATTCGAACTAAATCCAATGGATAGACGCGGAGATAAGGATTACATGGGTTCAAATCGAGATAGATTTGGATTTGATTTGACTAAGTTATAACCGAACCAAGTATAAGATTTAAACCGATTCAATCGGTTTAAAACATGAATTAGGGTTTCTCTCACGTTTTTTTTTTCACGCCGTGACACCACCTCATGCCGCCTCACCATACCGCCGTCCACCCTTCTCCATTTCCTTTTCTTCTTCTTCCTTTCTTTCCCTACTCCATTTCTTCTCTTCTCCAAGAGCAGAATCTCTCCATCTTCTTCTTCTCTTCTCCAATGGCAGAAAAGGGAAATCTCTTCTCCAATGGCAGAAAAGAAAAGGAAAAAAAAATACAGCAGCCATCGGAGCCTCATTGAAGCTCGTTGCGGTTATCATCGGAACTCGCCAAGGCTACCGGTAAAGAGAAAAGATTTTCCCTTTCTCCTTCATAAGCTAGCAACCTTCTTTCATCTTTACCTGCTGACATGGTTGCCTCTTTCAACATAAGCAAGAAACGTAGCCACACCCTAAAGCCTTCTTTTCTGGCAACCACAACCATCCGTAGAAAGTATGTTTTTTGTTAATCGATTTGTAGTTAGGATAGATAAATAATTAGATGATGATGAATGTTTCATTTAGGAATAGAAAATATTACGAGGAAGTGAAATCAAAAAATGATTATTCGACTTCCAAGTTGTAGATAATGTTCAGATTTGTTGCTATTATACTTGTTAGATAGTATTTTAATTATTTGAGTTGTTTTTGATATTATGTGTAGATACTGATTCGAGTGGTGCACGGTGAGTTATTTGATTCACCGACACTCGAAACTTTTGGCATACATAAAACGTGGGTACATTCTATCCTTGAACTCATATATTTTTTCTGTGCATGAATAAATAAATTATATATATATATATATATATATATATTAATTGTTAAAAAAAAGGGATTAAAAGGATATTTAAAATACTAAAATAGGTTAAAATAATTGAATCATTAAAGGGTAAATAATTAATTTATTTTCTGTTCACACATGAATTCATCTGGGGAATTAAGATGGAAAAGAGCGTTTTAAAAATTTAAATAGATATTCTGGCTTACTTTTCTGTTGATACATGTCTTTAAATTGCTTGATCTGTTATATTCCATACTGTTGATATTGCATCCTGTCGATACTTATCTTTTATATGTAAATCTTATGGAGATATCTTAATGAATGAATAAAATTTAATTTGACTTGAGTTGGTCGTTTAGACCAATCGAGAAGATACATATTAAGAATGTTAGAATTGGTAAAAAAAAATTGCACGATCGATTCCACCTTCCTCGGAGAGGAAATCACGCGAGGGACGCGATTTAAGAAGTCGAGCAAACCCTAGCCTCCTCCCACAACCGAGCGTCGCCTTCCCTAGCACGTCGCGACCCTACCTCGCACTCTAGCCGCCTCTCCCACGCGACCGCCCCCTTTTGCTCAGTGTCGCGACGTCGTTGCCGACGTCGCTT
>JBBMKF010000007.1:197069-209323 GCA_037834155.1 Curcuma caesia | reverse complement strand
CTAGTGATAACATTTAGATACAATTCAATTTGTCATGTACAACTAGTGCTTGGTTGCAAATGTGATCGAGCCATTATATCCTAAAAAATAGATGTCCAACGACACCTCTAAGTACCATTCAAAGGAGATGAATCTATTTTAAGGAAATGACTCAGCAATGCTCAACACACCTCCTCGGTCGATAGCCTTACCCTCTTGCACAGCAGCTTGACCTCCTTGGCTAATGTCTTTGCACGAAATAACTCGGCCTCCTTGCTCTACCTCCCACTTGGCAACTCAACCCCTTCGGGCCACTTGACAACGCGGTGAATCTAGCAACTCGACCATCCTTAATAGCTTGATTATCCTATGCAGTTCGACCTTCTTGAATGAGTCAAGTTGGAATTTTTAAGTTTGAATTGTAGTTTAGACGAATCAAACCCAATCCATTGAGTTTTCTACCTTTAGATTTAAATTTTGAAGAAAATAAATAAATTTTATCAACCTGTGGGCCAACCCAAGCCTGCCACGAGCCAACCCACATGGGTCGCAGGTCTAGGTGAGTCAACCATATCTGAATCCACCTTAAAATAAGTTGATACAATTTCAACCCAACCCGCCTAAATGATTTGGTGGGACGAGCCAATCCGACAGACCCAACTTAAATTGACGACTATAATTGCACCAATTGATTAGTAGGTCCTAGTCGAACTGGTCAATCGATTCCGAACCCTTTTGTTCACTAGCCAGGGTCGAGCAATCGATTGCACCAATCAATTGCCCCAATCGATTGCTCACATCAAACCTAGAATTCCAGATTTAGAGTTTGTCAATCGATTGATAAACTTCACCAAGACTGAATTCGATTGTTAACTCTAATTTCAATCTTTTCCAAGATTGAATTCACGGTTTGCCTAGTATCTGGTTGACCTCAACCTACTAGGACTTCTTTTGCCCAACATCTAGTCATTCGTGACCTACTGAAATTTTTTGTCACCCAACATTTGATTAATCTTGGCCTGCCGGAATTTTCCATTGCCCAACATCCAATTAACCTTGACATGCTAAGACTTTCTGTTCCCTATCATCCGATCAATCTCAACCTGTCAGAACTTCCGTCATCACCAAGTGTTCGATCATACATGATCCACTTGGACCTTTCATCTTTTGTCAAGTGTCTGGTCCATCTTGATTCACTGGAACTTTTCTCTTACCAACTTCTCATTGGACTTCTTATCACTAAGGATCTGATCAACTTTGATCCACTTGGAGTTTACTCTTACCAATTTTTCATTGGATTTATGATCACCAAGTGTTCGATCAACCTTAATCCACTTGAATTTTTCTCTTGCTAATTTTTCGTTGGACTTTCGATTACTAAATGTCCAATCAACTTTAATCCACTTGAATTTTTTTCTACTGTTAAGTATCCAGTCAACTTCGATCTACTTGACATCAAACTAATATATTAATCAAACATGGAATTCCAACTCGAATCAACTCGAGTTAGTCAATCTTAACCTAAGGCGGATTGCACCAATAAGCAACTTAGTCTTCCTTGACAACTTCACATACCCAGCACAGCTCGATAATAAGTCAAGCTCATTTTGACGGACTAAATAAGTCTGAATTTAAATTTAATAATTTTTTTATTTATGTCCGACAATAATCTTAAATAGAGTAAGTTTGTGCAACAGATACACTCTACGATGGCTGTAGATCATACCTTAGATGAGAAGGTACTATAAAGAGGGTAGATCGATAAAGTATTCATAAAGTAGTTGTCATAGCAAATCCCTGCCTCTGCCTCTAAAGATACAAATTAAAGGTGCTAGATATATAGCAAGATCGAGGACTTAATTCATGAAGGAACAAGAAGATGCCTAGCTCTATGGTTGTAAAAAGAGTCGATGAGGATGCCACAAAATAAAAAAGTGCCTTTGGAGAGAAAGAAAGAAGTTCCTTTAGAGGAGGAGAAGTCTAATAAGGTGCCACTGCCACAAGAGAGGAAAATACGTACCTTTAGAGCGATGAAGAAGTTGGGAATAAAGTTGTGCATTAAAAGTATATATTAATTGACCAACAAAATTGTGAAGATAAATAAGATCGTTTTTTAAATATGTCTAATGTATATATTGATGCGGGTGTCGTGAAGGACATGGCTTCCTTTGGGGTAAAAGTCAAGAGTCATACGAAGATCAAGGTCTAGGCCGATGTGGCAAGATGGGTCAACATGAACTCAATCCCACCAAAGTAGAATATCTATCACCCCGGGCTTAGACTGTACTTCGGGCATGGTATGAGCTCAGTCCTAGGTTCAATTTGGGCCCCTGAAGTCATCTCAGTCAGCCTCGTCTCAATCATCTTAGTTGTCTCGTTTCAACTAGTCTCGTCTCAGCCGTCCCAGTCGTCTGATCTCGGCCAGCCTTGTCTCGGCCATCCTCATCTTGGCCATCCCAGTCATCTCGCTTGGTCTCATCCTGGGTTCCGCCTTCATGTCTTTGGTGAACTGTTATATATCTTACATGGTCTGCTAAAGGAGAACGTGAATATTCTCATACACGGGCGAAGCCACGTTGTATGCTACCCGGGCTATAGCCCGGCTCGACGTGAAAAGCCTTAAATTTATAGAAGGGATTTTTTTTTTTAGAAAACGAAGGAGACAGCTCAGGTTGTCTTGTCGGAACAGTCCACAGTCGGAGATCAGCTCAGGTAAATCACCTGGGCTGGCTCCGTCATTGTTCTCATAGACATGCAACAGTCTGAGGACATACAGGCAGTTAAGAGGTTGTTAGACTCGGTCCTCTCGGATACCTCTCTTTCTGCACATAAGGCCAAAAGGAAATGACTGTCGAATCTGATCTCCTTTGTAGGTTGCTATAAGGGCTCTATCTCATCTGATATAAAGATGCCTTGAGTAGACTATAAAAGGTTTAGCCCACCGTCTTATTCCAGGTTCAACTCTGAAAACTCTACTAGTATTATCTTCTTTCTTGTCTACTTTTCATCATCTTTCTCAGAATCCTAACTTGAGCGTCGGAGTAGTCCGCCGGAACTCCTTGGTACTAGTCTAACCTCTTCTTGAAGTGTGTTTTAGGTTCTAATTGTCGCTCACATCCTAACTCATCCAGGAGGTTGTCTATGTCGGCCTGCTCGTTGATTGTTGGCTTGACCGTTCGCGATTTTTGACGCGAACATACATGTTTATTCAAATTTTAACAATCAATAACGTAACCTCATTGTTTTTAAACATACGACTACATACTTGTTGGTCAAAGTTCAAATGTATAAAACTAAAGTTCGACAAACACATTTAAATGGAAATGAAGCATGTCTTAATTATAATCTATATCAAAATTACAACTAATACTACATATTCATTCATGCAAATATTTTTCTAGCTAATATCTTTTGTTATTCTATGCATGCTGAATAATGTTTCTAGCTACTCCTGTCTCGTCCAACTTCCTTTTAATCATGAGCGAGAAGAAAAATCAATTTTAGCAATAAAAGGTGTGTTAATAAAAGTATTATTTTCCTTTTTTTGAAAAATTAAATATTATTTTGGAAAAAATAAAAGATATTTTAAATAATAAATATCAGAGTTAGGTGGCAGCTGTTTAATTTAATTAATTATTTATCAAAGTCGAGTCGAAAATTGGCCTTTAATTTTATTTTTAATGTCGTGGTTCGTTATCGTGACTCGAAGAGAATAAAGACAGCGATATGTGTTTCCTGTAAAGGATGCGAATGGTTCCCAAAAAAAAAATCTGCTGCTCAAGCTCCTCCAGGCGCCGCTGGGTTTTTTACCTGATACGGTAATTTGGTGCCCGGAGCAGATCGGCGCTGAGCCCGCGCCAGCCCGGCCCTCAGGCTCCATCGTTCTTCTCGCCAATTGCCATGGCCCAGATCAGCGAAGCCTCCTCCCCCGGCCGGACCTCCTCCTCCTCCGTCCCTTCGCCCGCCCACAACAGCAGGGCCACGGCGGAGGAGGTCTGGGAGGAGATCAGTCTCGGCAGCCTCAGCCGCGACGCGCCTGACCCACTCTCCCTCGCGCCCAACTCCCTCTCCCTCCACAACATCCTCATCTCCCGCGGCGCCGCCGCCGCCGCTTCCACCGTTGCAGTTTCTGCCGCTTCCACCGTCGCCAACACTGAGGGCGCTGGAAACGCTGTCGCCGTCGACCCCCGCAAGAAGCGAATGATGAAGAATCGCGAGTCGGCGGCCCGATCGAGGGCTCGGAAGCAGGCACGCACTCCCCCTCGCTTCCTCCCTCGGCCCTGTTTCCTTTTGGCCCTGACACAGTCAATTTATTCAACAGGCTTACACGAACGAGCTGGAGAAGGAAGTGGATCATCTCGCGAAGGAGAACAGGAGGCTCAAGTTCAAGTATGAGATGGTAAACAACTATTCATCTTCTTGTTTGTAAGTCGTAACTACATAAATATATGCATGCTTTCATTTGGATCTACAGCTGCTTAAGCAAACCCTCGCCGCTGGACTTCCAGAGGTCAAGAAGAGGAAGATCCAACGAACTGTATCTGCTCCATTCTGAAGGAGAGACCTAACTAAATTCTCTCTTTCTTTAATTTCTTTCTATAAATACACATATGCGTATATATATGTCATGAGAGGACAGCCAGCAGGGGGGGGATTTCACAGATTTTGCTTGTGTATATATGGCAAACTTCAGAGGAACGAGACCGCATATATTTGGTATATGAGTAGAACAAATTAAAAGCCTCTAGAGGTGGAATCTAACGAGCAAGCTAAGCAAGCGTTTCTCCTGATTGTTCAAACCTTGTCTGCTTGCGTACGTCTTTGATCTGTTCTTGATAGAGCTGGCAATGTCTATCATCCCTGTGCGAGCTAGGCGAGCATCGATCGACGACGGAGTAATATTACTTTCCCCCCATTGTTGTGCAGGAAACTGAACTACTACTCTCTGTCGTCGTTGTATTAATTGTCTTCGCATTTGGTTTCTTGGCTGACGATGATGCGAGTCACGGTTTCCAATTTTACAAGTTCCAAAGAACCTCCCACACACACAACATAAACATCATTGTTAATGCGCCACTATTTGCGACGAATAATTTTTAAAGCTTCATATGCCACCGGTGCGGAGCGTGGACCATTAGCGGCGGCCTATCAAATCATGTCCCGTCGCTTTCCAGCTTCATGGCGCGCATTATTTTGTTGTATATATTTCAGTAGAGATCTACTCTATTTTTTTCTTCTTCTCTTTATCCTTCAGATAAAAGTGGTGGGGCCGCGGGGATATAATGCATTGGGTGTGTTTTTTTTTTATTTATTTGCAAAAGAAAAGGTTAAATAAAGGGTGGTTAAAGGTCAAGGAGTTGATTAAGGGGAAAATTATGCGGAAAATTGATAAACTTACACTGAAACTGGCTCCTGAGGCATATTATATTTCTGCGGAGCAAGTGTCGGAATGGCAGAAAGCGTCCGTACGGCGAGCAAAAATAAAAAATATCTTTCGCTTTCGTTAAATTAGGATAACGGACCTAATTAAATTTATTTATTTTTAAAATATTCATTAGTTAGTTCTATTAAATGGATTTGATTTATTCAGTTTTACTACTATACTCATCAGCCTTAAACTACTGATCACCATCCAAGTAATTAAACTGATTAAGTTGCAAAGGTGCGTACGTTAGCTAAGATGCATGGCATGGGATGAACGTGCCAATATTCTTTCATACAAGACAATAATACCAAAGAAGCCCATTCCTCCTTGTTCTGGCCTGTTCGATAGGCCAGAACAAGGAGGAATGGGGCTTTAATTTCTGAATGCGAAAAGCAAGGCATAATTAATTGGTATAATTAACAAGATGTTTGATATGATGTAGATTCTTTCAGAGATGTCGAGACACTTCTTTAGATAGATGGATATACCGGCCCTTTGGATGGTTAAGTAATCAGCTGTTCAAATAGTCTTTTAGATAGATTTAGTATCTCTTGGTTGTCCTTCAGGTAATCAACACTTTTTTTTAATAGGGGTGTACTCACGAAAAATATCGAATTAGGATTGAGATTTTAAAATTAGAGTCAGATCGGATTGGGCCTGAAATTTAACTTAGAAGTTTTTTGAGTTGGGTTGGATTCGGATTGACCTAAATTAAGAATCAAGTCACCCATCAACTCAAATCCCACTTTGACTCATTATTTTTTTATATTTTAATTTTTAGGACTAAACGCTTAGGGCCTAATCATATAGCCCATTAATGATGAGGATGTTTGATAAAAACCCTGCAATAAATGATTGATGATTCTAGTAAAAAGCAAATTAGTTGAAGTTTGTTAATTAAAGGTTTTTCAAAGCTTTTAGATTTTTTTTTTATTTCATACATTGTTTCAAGGTTTGACTCACAAAAATAAAATAAAATGATGAAGAATTGAAGTTCAAAATTTAAAAGTTATTTTGTGATATTTGAAGACTTTTTGATTTTATATTGATATTATAAATTTTCATTTTGTAATATTTATTTTATGAAAGATTAAAATTTTTTAAATAATTAGTTTTATGGAGTCAATAATAGTTTAGATAATTAAAATTTTAAATTTAAATATTCAAATAGGAGGTTTGTTATTATGTGTCTAAATTAAAATATTATTATTATTATGTATTGTGAATTTTTATTTTATTAAAAAATGAAAAGAATAATATGGTAT
Organism: Curcuma caesia; assembly: GCA_037834155.1. Lineage (NCBI taxonomy): Eukaryota > Viridiplantae > Streptophyta > Magnoliopsida > Zingiberales > Zingiberaceae > Curcuma > Curcuma caesia. The sequence continues at coordinate 202,654 of JBBMKF010000007.1, read as the reverse complement.
GATAAAAAATCAGATCTGATTGAAGGGTTGGATGGATTATTCAGATAATTGGTTTGGGTTCAAGTTTATATTTAAAATTTTCAAATTGATTCGGATTCAAATTTAGATTTTTTTTTATAATATTCTTATTTCAATCCAATCCGAACCATCTGATTCATAAGAATTGACACCCCTACTTTTTTTTTAATAAATTATAAGATTGAGATAAAAAAATTATACTCTTTCTATTTAGATGATATTTTCTTATATGGGTACTTATGATCGTCTATCATAATCTTTGAGATACAACAACCTTCAACTTAGAATAGAAGAACTATAAATTTTGAGAATGTTGGGCTTTGAACACCTTAGAATTCTATAAGAGAAATAAAAAGGAAAAAAATCATGATGGAATTATTATTTAGACAGGATCGGATTCATAGGTTTAGGTGACGCCCCTACCTGATTTGATTATTTTATGTGTGCAGGTGAAAATGGAACAATTTAGACAGCTTTAGAGGAGTAAATTTGATAGAAAATAATGTATAAGGTGACCTTTTTATAATAAATTATTAAAAAAAACCCCCTTTTAATAAACACTCTTTGATGTAAGTGTCGGTGCACGTGCGAAGCAAAGAGATGATGAATAGAAGAGGTGAACACAGCTCGTGCTTGCGAAAATAAAATTAATATTTTTTACTGTAATTTCGGTAAGAATGAAAAATAAATAACGACCCAAATATTTATGTGATTTGTTAGTCCCTTCTACTACATAATCTATAATTTTTTTTATAGATCATTCCCAAAATTCTCCAACTGTTTTCTTTGCAATCAAGAACTTAAGGTAAAGAAACTCTTAACTAATAGAGGTTAAAAGTTTTTATAAGAGAAACTCAAGAATAACAAAGTATTGGTGCGAAAGTTCCGGCTATTATCATTTCGTAATAATCTCCTCCGTATGAAAAGAATATGTGACTCATCTTACTGAATTGATCATTAGTCGACTGTTATGCACTATTAATCAACTTTTATAACTAATTCCAGTAGATTGCAATTGTTTTTTTATATTTCCTTTGATAATTGTTTCATCCAAGGTTCATCGATCAATTGATAATAACCACCCAATCAATTGGCTTGGACTAAATCTACCAAATCGCAACCTTGATAATTGTTTCATCCAATCTGCATTCAATATTGAACGCTCATAGTTAATAAAAAAATATATCATTTGTCAATTTTGAGTCAATTTTCTAGTCGACCCAACTATCGATTGTTTAAAGTACTCTTTCAATTGACCGATTAGTTGACTATAACCTATCGAATGATCTAATTCATCTAAGTTGAGATATACTTAATTAAAGTATATTTTTCACTCAACTCTTGGATTACCATGTCATTATCTTTTGCCACGAGTTATTCTATTATCAAGATTCTCGTTCGTTGGATGAATCTGATCCTTAGCTTTTTATTCTATGTCGTCCTCACTCCACTTATGTAATTTGTTTTTAGTCATCTGCTTAGTCTCTCAAATTCATCAGGCCCTTAACTCTCTTCTATTTTACTTGCTTCACTTACATAGTCTACTTTCTAGATACAGTCGCACTCTGATACTCTTAATTTTATGATCTCTTGGGTATTCCGTATCATTCTTTTCCAATCTACATAAATCTAAGCGATTGAATAAGTATGAATTTAATCATGCTAAGCCATCTACACATTTCATATATGTCTCACTAAATAGTCAAACACATATTAAGATATTTTTTATTCAATCATAAAAAATTTATGATCGCACTAGGCTAACTATGATATAATTACATAAGTCTTCTAGTGGTAAATTTTTAAATAATCAAGATTCAAAATTCACATAACATATGCGTACGATGGTCGAACAATTTGTGACACTCAGGCTAGGCTCGGCTTAAGGCATAGGTCTTTTAAGGTCTATGCCTAGGGCCCTAATTTATCGATCGAACAACGCGTCTGTTTCGTGAGACCATGGTGCTTTGATTTTCGCAGGGTCACATCACGCTTGCATGACTATACATGAAAATTTGATACCGCTTTATGCATTTGATGCATTGCTCACGCCTACACGCATGAGAATTAATGCATGGCTGAATTGATGCATCATTCTAAAAATAACGGTAAGACTAATTAATTTTATATTAATTATAATAATTATATTATTATAAAATATAAAATTTTATTTATATGTCAATACAAATAATTTTCTTTTCTTTCATCTCATTTTATATCTTTATTCTCTCGAGAGCTAATAGATCAATATTGTGTGCTCTATAATTTTCTATCTTCATCGATGATTTTTTAAAAGACATCTTTCTCTTCAAGGCTCAGTCCTCCTCCACTTGGTAATATTTTTTTTCACTCTTTTTTTCTTCTAATCTTCTTTGAAATAATTTTTTTATTCTGTATAAATTATAAATTATAGATGCAATGAATAGAATTTTTTTCCTCATTTTTTTATACAAGTAAATTATTACCATCACAAACATGATTTATGTGCTTAAATGTCATAAAATATGATTCTTAAATTGTTAATATCGTTACTGTTCTTACTCTCATCCATATACCATATTATCCATGCCAGCCTTATTCTTTAGCAATTTAGTTTTTTTATTTAGCATAAAGAATACTACTATAATAATAACTCATGGTGTATCATTTTTTATCCAGGTTCTATTTACACTTGGAAATTATCGATGAAGTAGATACTTATATTTTCTTTTTTATTATTTTTTAATTTAAATATGTCTATAAAAAATATGATTCTAGATATACAAAATGTATGAAAAAAAAAAGAAAAATAGAAGAATTTATTCAATCCCAAAAAGTGCACTTGATAGGTTTATTACTAATAATCAAAATCAAAATTCAGAAAATAATATAATTAAAAATTTAAATGAAAAATAAATTAAATTTTCACCTGAAGATAATAATTTAGGAAAAAAAATATGTCAAGAATTTTCTAATGATCATAAATCTAATTCATCAAATATTAATATCAACGAAAAAGATAATAATAATTCAACAAATGAAGACGACTTAGTAGATCATGAAAATAATTTTTTAATAATATTGATGAAACTATTATTAAAAATATATATGATCCATCACAATGAAAAAATATGAATATAAAATTAATTGATTTATTAGTAAAAAAAAGTCAAATTAGAGAAATCAATATTTCTTTTCTAAATAATGAAAATTCTAGATATTTTTCTATCATTCATTACATTCAAAATTTACCAAATGGAAAAAAACATGATAAAAAATTATTAATATATTCTAAAGAATTAAATAAAGGATTTAACTTTTGTTAGTAGATTATTTAGTCAAAAATCAATTACAATTCCATTAGCAAACGAAGGATGTCGTGATTGAAAAAATCTTAGTGCCAAATTTAAAAGTCATGAAATAAACAGTGAACATATTATAAATATGAATATTTAGTTTGATATTTAAATAAGATTACTTAAAAATAAAACTATTGATCAAAATTTATAAGAAAAAATAAATAAGGAAAAAGAACATTGGAAGAATGTACTAATAAGAATTATTGCTATAGTTAAAAATCTTGCAAAAAATAATTTGGTATTTCGTGGTACAAATGAGAAAATTTATCAAGATAATAATGGAAATTTTTTAGGTTTAATTGAAATGATTATAGAATTTGATCATATAATGCAAGAACATCTTAAACATATTTAATATAGTAAAATTCATAATCATTATCTTGGTCATAATATACAAAATGAGTTAATAAATATATTAGAAAATGAAAAAATATTATAATTAAAAAAATAAAAGAATATTTTTAAACAAGTCCAATCAAAATAGAAGAATATTTTATAAAATTTTTAAAAGTATATGATATATTAGGAAAAGATCTTTTTGATACACTTATTAATATAATAAAGAAAATTAAACTTGATGCAAATGACATAAGAGGACAAGAATATGATAATGTGGCTAATATGAAAGGTAAACAACAAGGCGTACAAAAGAGATTATTAAATATAAATTCTAAAATTTTTTATACACCATGTAATTATCATAGTATTAATTTAGTACTATGTGATATGACTAATTCTTGTGCTAGTGCTATAACATTTTTTGGTGTGATACAACATATTTAGTCATTATTTTCTTCTTCTACAAAAAGATGAAAATTTTTATAAGATCATGTTTCTAATTTAACTCTTAAACCATTATCACAAACATGTTGGGAAAGTCATATTGAAATGTTAAAGTAATAAAATATCAAATTCCACAAATAAGAGAAACTTTATATAAACTTGCGGAAACTAGTGATGATCCTAAAATAAAAAAGCGAAGCAAATTCTTTAGCAACATATGAGTTCGAAAATTTTAAATTTTTATTAGGTATGATTATTTGGTATGATATATTATTTTGCAGTTAATATTATTAGTAAATTTTTACAATACAAAGATATGAACATTGCTATTGCATTAGATCAGTTAAAAGGTCTTGTTTTTTTTTTTCAATAATTATAGGGAAAATAGATTCATATCTGCTTTAATTTATGCAAAAGAGATTGCAAATGAAATGAATATAGAACTAAAATTTAGTAAAAATGTATAATTAGAAGAAATAAATGATTTGTGAAAATACAAGCAATGAGGTGAAACTTTCACTTGAAGGATCTTTTAAAATTAATTATTTTAATTATATTATTGATCATGTTATTTCTTCACTTCAAAGTATATTTGAACAATTTAAAATATATGAAGATAATTTTAATTTTTTAAATGATGTAGAAAACTTAAAATTACTTGATGATAATTTTTTAAAAATAAAATGTTTAAATTTTGAAATTTTTTAACACATAACATGTTATCTGATATTGATGGTTTAGATTTGTTTTTAGAATTAAAAGTTTTAAAAGAAATAATAAATCCAGAATTAAAAAGAATATTGAACCTTATAAAAAAAATTAAATTCTTTTCCTAATGCATGGATAGCTTATAGAATATTATTAACTATACTTGTTAATGTAGCTTCAACAGAAAGAAAATTTTCAAAATTAAAATTAATAAAAACTTATTTACGGTCAACAATGTCTCAAGAAAGATTAAATAATCTAACAATTTTATTAATCAAAAAAAATTTATTAACAAAATTTAAATATAAAAATTTAATTAATAATTTTACATCTTAGTTAGAAAATTAAATTTTATATAAAAATCTATTCTTAAATTAATGGCTAAAAAACTAAATTTTATATAAAAATCTATTTTTAAATTAATATTTTATTATTATTTTTTAAATCTATCATTGTCGGTCCCAAGTCCGAATGAAAAAGAGTGAATTTTTTTTATATTTAAAAAAAATATATTAAATGTCTAAAATAAATTTAGTCTTGAGACAGCCTTGGTGACACTAGAAGAACACCGCGTTAGAAGCCACTTTATTTTTTATATTTAGTTGATGATCGAAATGGATGGTCCGTTTATTAAAATATTCAAGGCGGCGTGCTTATAAATTCCTATCTGGCAGTTACAAGAATATATCGGCCCTTGGCGTTTTCGCGTCAACTTATGTCGGATATGGCGAATATATC
>JBBMKF010000007.1:128047-156150 GCA_037834155.1 Curcuma caesia | reverse complement strand
GGCGGGTCTTACAGCTTGACGGACATAGCGAGCGCGATCAGGAACGGCACCGGGTTTGAGCCGAAGCTGGAGTGCAACGCGGACGAGGGTGGGAATCAGCAACTGTATCAGGTCTCCGTGTGCGTGGATGCGAAGGGGGAGCGGCTCATCGAGTGCCCGGTCTCGCCTACCAGCAATTGCCCTTCGCGCGTAGAGTTCCCACCGTTTTAGTATCGACAACTAACAACTGGTTGGTTGGTTGATGATTATCAGGGGAATGTTTGAGTGAGATTATAATAAATAAAGTACTATACCAAACTAAACTGCTGAAAGCAATTGGTTAAACTTGATTTTTTTTTGTTTTATTACATTGAGTGCTTTGGATATCTTATGATGACGTTTTTTCGCTTGCTCGAGCTTCTTTCTCAAACGCCTTTCGAGTCGAGTTTACGGTGAACTGCTAACTGACTGAACTCCGATGGCATGTAAAGAGATGTACAACGGGGTTAGCTAACATTATTAGTATGGTTACTCCGACGTTCAAATCAAATTGGATCAAAGAAAGGAACTCGCATAGATGCGAGAGAAACATAGAGAGCAAGCGTAACAGAGAGGAGTTGTTTTTGCGTGCAGGAAGAAAACTTTCCTTCTCGGACTAATATATAATTGATGAAAAATAATTTTCACATTAGTGTTAGGAGTGAGCAAAAAATCAATTAATTCAGTTCCATTTTAATTTTGATTTTAAAATTTTTTATTCGATTAAATCGAATAAATCAAATTAATTAAAATAAAATAATAATTTATAAATTCATTAGTAAGATTCATAAGTAAATAAATTTATAAATTTCTAATTAATTGATAAATCTTTCATAATATTTAAAAAATTTAATTAATTCGATATAAAATTGAATTAATCAATATTTTATCAGTTTGATTTATTTGATTTTTATTTAAAAATTTGATCGATTCAATTTTGATTAATTCAATTTAGTTCGATTTAATTTTAATCGAATACTCACCCCTAATGACTGTCCTTAGAGAGGCAGATAGATAATTGAGGAGTGACAATTGTTAAATTGCACCTTCAAGAATGTCCACGTAGGTAGTTCGTGTCCATTAGTTCTCCTTCTGAGGGACGGTTACAAGACAATCATTGAGGAGAATCTCCATGTAGAATATCAGATACCCACCAACTATTTATTTGCAAAGCAATTAAAAGACCAAGAGACAATAGCCATTAAGGAGAATCTCCACGTGAACGGTACCTATTCGTCATATCGTCAAGAGTATCAATTTGACCGAGCATCTAATTCCAAGATGTCTTTGAACTCAAATGGATTGTCATAGGATGGACTGAATACTAAATAAAATTCGTCATCCCAACGGTCCCACACGGTCGGTTCCACAACTATCTGTAAGAAGGTAAATCGAGAAGCTACAATTAACCACGACGAAAGAGGATATTGTCTCAGCTTCGTCGAGATTCGAACTCTTGCCTTCTTTTACAATTCTACTCCGTCGTAACCAACTCAGCTATACCTTAAAGGTGATGCGCTAAGTACTAGGAAACATATCCCAAGTGACTTTCCAAAACCGGAGTAAAATATCACTGCATGCAAATTAAGTGCTCAGGGTGCTAATTTCATTTAGTGCTAGGGATGCAAACTACGCTTAGTGCTCGAGGGGGCCGACCACACTTAGTGCTCAAGAATGTTGCTGTGGAGAAGGATGTTTAATGCTGGAGAAAAAATATCAACACTTAGGAAATACTCAAAACCTGGCCGGTTGAGAAGTGAGACCGGCCGCTTAGAAAATAAAAGTAATGGGCCTCTTGCTGCACCTCAACCACAATAGTGTTAATTAGTTTGTAACAAAAGTGATTGCTTCCGGGAGAATCCTCTCCGTTCTGACTCGTCTTGCAAGTGTTCAAACTAAACAATATCATGATAGCAACTCTGGAAGGCAATTGCAAAGCAGCCCAGGCAAGCAGTACTATATTTCTACATAGAACAAATTTTTAAGTCTTCGAGGACAAGAGAGGAAAACTAGATAGAAACATAGCATGTATTTGCGCAGATGGCTTCACCATTCATTAATGTTTGGATGGTTCTGTGATTCTCGTCTTTGCCTGTGACATTCATCAATGTTTAGAAGTATTAATGATGCTTTTACCATGGTGGAACGTCATGTAGCTTGTGTGTGTGTGTGTAATCTCACTTCCAGACCATGTCTCCCATGAATTTCAAGGCAGGAACACCCCGAATTTCTACATCAACCAATGGCGATTGGATTAGCTTCAAGCCCGTGAGCCCCGGGTCGTTTTTTATCATTTCAAGGGCTCGCATTTGATCCTATCAGAAGTTTTCAAGAATCACATGTATCAGAGCATTGCTTTCATTAGAAAGAGCTATCGAATGGCAAGATAAAAAGTTATATGAATAACATAGGGAGTCTGATCTTCTAGATTGCTAAGGACTCTAACCCGCAATCGCCTATCATGCATGTAATGAGGAAAATATAGATTGATACTTGGAGACTGCAAACTTACCTTACTTTTCATTGCACAAAACTTGCAGTCAGTTGCAGATGGTGGTAGAACCTGATTAACAATAAGCCTCTTCACAGGTACACTTTCTTTCTTCAAAGAGGCATACAGTCTAGACGACTCACTGACAGCCATGACCTTCAACATCAGTTTCTAGTTGTTAGATCATGCAATTTTCTCAATGTTAGACACAGAAAACTGTTGGATGCATGAACTAAAATAATATTGCAAAAGCCTGATAAATGAATCCATATTGCATAACAGAACTAGTTCTCCTGGCACAATAAAAACCAAGTCATGATAAATGCAGGATTAGGTGCATGCATGGGCAAGCACAGCTGATATATTACCGTTGGAATTGTAACGATAATGAACTCGGTTGATTCTGTGTCTCGGAAAAGCTCCCGCACTTTGACCATTCTCTCCCTTAGTTGCTCTAGTTTATCAGACTAGACATCAAAAGGATAGTGATGAAGGTTACATATGAAGGAGTTTGACATGTGTATCTTGTGGGAGATTGAAACTTACTGCTTCTTGTTTTGGTCCTCCTTGTCCAAAATAAGATTTAAGGGCTGCTGTTGCTGAAGTCAACTTGTTTCTTAGCTGAAATGAGCAAAAACCCAAAAAAATTGTTACACCAACAGATTCCGCAAAATATTGATCCCACCATGCTGCACTAGTCATTATACACCTAAAAAAGCCAAAATGACAACCTAGTTGGATGGAAACATTTGGCGAACATTTTCCCACATAGCCCCACTCATTTTAATAGAAATGTGAAGATGAAGTTGATGGTCAGAAGAGAATCATAATTGAATTGAAGGATCTAGTTAGAATCTGATATCATCAGTGGTTAGAGGACAAGCCTATCGATTAGGGTCCATAGAGCATATCATGGTTCTACATAGATATAGTAGTCATGCAGTGAAATTTCAGATGTGATGGTCGATCAATGGAGGTAGACATGTGTGGACTCTCATGTGTCAGCATGGATGTAATAGGATACGTTGCTGTGTGTGTAAACTAGATCATAACAGAAAGAATCAATCAATTTGCATCATGCAACAATGAGTATTTCAAACAAATCAGCTCCTTAATAAGCTAAAGAAAAAGAACTATAAGAACCTTGGCAAAGAAATCTGCAAAGGAGCAATCAAGTGAGCTTATCCATTTGCAACAATTACTATGGACTAGAACACAATTGGATGTAGAATTACCATCAATATAGTGAGCCAACCCAAGCACACCCTTGATAATTTTTGGATGTAGAATTGATATAAGTAGTCAGAAACATAATAGACATGAAGCATTGAATAGGTAGGTTTGCATATGACGAATCCATCTGTATAGTTTGGATTACATCAACCATTTTCTTAAGAACAAATACACAAAAGCTATTTCAACACCACTAAATTATTGTTCAAGGATACAATAGAGAAAAAGCATAGGCACATATAAGATAAAATAAACATGTTAAGATTTCAAACCTTCATTATCTTGCCAATTGAAGAATCCAAGAAATCTGGTAAGGATAATAACCGAAGGGTATGGCCCTATGACAAAATGATAATCAATGTGCCTACGTAGTTCAAAATAAACATAACAAATAATTTTCTGTACATATGTAGATTGCTTACAGTTGGAGCAGTGTCAAAAACAATACGGCTGAACATACTATACTCCTGTGCTTTAACAAATTCCATAATCTTAAACAACACACACAGAGATTTTAAGTCAATGAGCTACAAAATCGACAAAATAAAAAGGATTCACATTATAAAATTTTGTGCAGGAACATTAGCATAATCAATTTTGTACCTTTGAAATGGCAATAGCTTCATCCAGTCCTGGAGGAGGAGTGTCCAGTAGTTCTCCTAGTTTCAGATCTCCTAGCTTCATGCGATTGAACAAGAAAAGTAAGCAATTTCTAGGAATGACTAGATATAGAAACAGTAAATTAGTCAGAAAATATCATTTTAGATTTCAACTAAAGGGCAGCTCGGTGTACGAAGTTCCCGCCAATGCAAAGTACCGGGGAAGGATCTATTGTATACAGTCTTACCATACATTGCAAGAGGTTGTTTCCGTGACTCAAATCCGTGACCTTAAGGTCACACGGCAACAACTTTACCGTTGCGCCAAGGCTCCCCTTCTTTATTTTAGATTTCAGTAAAATTTAAAAAACCTACTGGACAGCAAGGTAGACAAATCAAGCTTCTCAATATAGTCTAGTGAGGGAGATGACTATGAACCTAGTGAAATGACAATGACTTGAGTCAATTACTGTCGGAATAACTGTACCATCTTTGTTATGGTTGTTGTGGAATGTTATTCTATTATACTATAATTGTGGGATTCTCTAAGTTCCCTTTGAAAATTTCCTCTCTTCTATAATATGTACTCCCTTCTCTTCTCCTCTTCCTCAGCAGTAAAAGCATCCTAAATGTCTACAGCCATATTCATATGAATGATGACTATGAAATATACCAAATCCTATGACAAGTAATACAAACATATACTAGTTACAATATGTTTGAAAGTATTTGTTTGATGGTATGTGCACCTGGTCAGCAAGCATTCCTAGACCCATACTGTCCATGACATCTTTGACCCCTGTGCCTCCACTATTTTGACTTGCACTACGAAATTCTTCCCTTGACCTTTCAGGATTGATCTGTAAAACGAAAATATTAATCTGAAAACTTCTACACAAACTTGAAGAGCATGAGGATAAAGGGAATATAGAAGGAGTACAAGGAAGCAAGGACATACCTCAAGAAATTCTATAAAAATAAATAGAGAGACAAGTTAGAAGGTTTAGGCTTACTTCAAGTGCAAACAATGGCGCATTCATCCCATCAACGGGTACCAATGTTCCACCACTCAAATCCTAGCGATGTTGATACACAGTAACACAATCAGAAAAAGCCAAAACAAATAAGCCAAAAGACTGAAAGCAAAAGTTCAGAATGTAAGAGGTGGATTCAAGAACGTTCAATTCAATTTTCAGAAAAAAAAAATTTAGGATCACTAGACCTCTACATTACTAATGACCAGCCACTCTATACCTGCGCAAAAGAATCACTTAAGGAGTGAGCAGGGTCTGTTGAGACAACAATAGTGGGATGACCTTGAGTTGCAAACTTAACAGCCAAAGAAGCCGCGCAGCTCGTCTTCCCAACACCTCCTTTACCTCCAAGCATGTAGTACTTCCTCCTATTTCCTGCGGCCATCTCCTTAAACCCTCCCACATCTTCTGCGATAGTAGCTATAGCACTCACTGCATAAAACGAAAGAACTGTTTAAATGAGTCTCCAAAATCCAATCTTTAAGTTGATTTCCCAGTTTGATTAGGTAGATTATACTTGACGAAAGTTACAGAATAAAAAGTATGACGTGCAATAAGTTGCATGAATCGGAAATTTTGGATACACAGATTAAACGGTGAAGGTGGCACATTTATTGAACCCTCGAAGGCCTGAACGTATTCTACCTAGAAAGACCGGCAATCTCTTCCATAGTTGCAAGCTTGAAGACAGAAACAAAGAACGGAATGATGGATACGAGAGACACACCTGGACGGGAGTGGCGGACGAATAAGGAAGGCTGGCGGTGGGAGAAGAGGAGAGACTGAGGCAGCCACGAGCAGCGGGAGGCCTTGAGGTAGAGGCGGCGAGCCATGTGGGAAGGAAGCAGGCGACAGAGCATTTGAGAAATCAAAAACCCCCGAACCAGGTTAAGGGTTTTGGATGTAGAATATGTTAAACAAATGAATAAATATTTATAAAGACATCATTACATCAATGTCAAGATGGCCGAGTTGGTCTAAGGCGCCAGTTTCAGGTACTGGTCCGAAAGGGCATGGGTTCGAATCCCATTCTTGACAAGAAATCTTTTCTAATTTTGTAATTAGCTGAAATTTGTTTTTATATCTCTTTTTCTTACGCAAACCCTCATGTCATTTCTATTTAACATTTATTTAATTAAAAATTATTTTTATTATACAATCGTATAAAAGTTTGACCATAAATGTTTTTGTTTTCATTTTTCAATATTTTCTGATTTATATTGATAGAAAAGTTTAAAATTAATAAACAAAACAAATAGCAATGCATGGTAAATGAAAATAAAATTTGGATTACATCAAATTTACACTCTTCTTTAAAATATACAATGAAACATATTCCTTTTATTTTCATTCCATTAACATTGTATAATTTTCAACTTCATAAAAAAATTAATTTGATACCATAATTGTAGTGAAATTTACAAAAAAAAAATTCCCACTTTTCTTTTCTTTCTCCCTCCCTAAATAAGGAGGACTTATCCCTCGTTCAAGATTCATAGATAAATATGCAACTTGGTTTCTTTCTTTAACTTTAAATTTAAATGAGTTTTATTTACTTAACTAAAATTAGAATGTATAAAAAGAATATTCATAAATGAACTTAATATTTAGTTCAATAAAGATGTTATTTAATTATATCTATTTAGCAATTTCAATATATATAAAATAAATGAACTTGAATACTAGTAAAAATTAATATAAATTTCATTTATCAGATCAATATTTTTATTAAAATATAAAAAACAATATTGAGGTGGATAAATTTTTTAATAAATAAATTTCATAAAAAATAATTAAGCTCAAAAAGTTTGTTATTTTTTCCCCTCACAAATCACAAGTGTTATGGATATTATTATGATATGGCCCGCGAAGGCCAGTCTTAGATTACGACACGTTAAACAAAAGACGATGACTTGTCTAGACACGTGGCATAGGCGGGAGAGACCCGATTGTCACGATTGACTTAATCGCTTAACTGAACTTAATCAGACACGTTCGACTCAGAATCCCTATCTGATCACTCGCCCATCTCCTCGACCACTTGCCCTGACCCCATCGGTCACAATCTCTGCGGTCCAATCTCTTTTTGTCCGTCAAATCTCTCAGGTGGTCACAATCAAATTCAATTCGTCAGACATTCACATCACCGCCCAGCAGATATGAGACCTGATGCAGAGCTAGGACGGTGAGGGGGCATTCCATCCGTAATGATCGCGGATGATCATGACCAGATATTTTCCATACTTGTCGGATATCTCCTCTGACAAGATAACATTCTCCTTAATAACTCCTTTGACAAAATCTACTGCGCAAATATATTTCCCTTAATTAACGATAAAACAAGCAGGTATAATTCTCTCCCCTCTCCGTCTATATAACTCCTGATATATATTGTATGCACAGATACGCAATACCACAAGCACTTACTTCCTCTACTTGTTGTTTTCTTCTTCCTCTTCCCAGTAACTGACTTAAACGTCGGAGTGGTCTGAGCCAGGGACACCTCTGGCCTTCCTTCTCACGGGATTGGTGTTCACAGGTCCCGGAGCTCATCATCTTCTTCCTCCTCGCGACGTCCATCGTGGTGCTGCGTGGTGGGCGACGCGTCCACCAGACGATCTCAACAGAAACAACAAGCAAGCTTAGATATCAAGTAATGATCAGAGTTAGTGGAATTGCCTCCAAGCTGCATTTTTGCCAGTTAAAACTGATCATAAACTCAATTTCATTAAAGATTTGCACTGTTAATCCTATAAACACTCTCATTGTTTTACTATGTCCAATTTAATGGCACTGCAACACTGCTTCAAGTCAATCCAAATATAACACTTCACTTAATTGTTTCCAAAAAAACCTTTGCAGCCCTATTTGTGTGATTTGCATCTAACAAACACATCAACATGGAAAGAGCAAGAAAGAAGAAGGTTCCCTAATGACCTTCCTTTCTACAAACTTGATTTTGCTCAGTTTCTTGCGACACCACAGCAGCTGCTCACTTGTAATCCTTGACATCCTCAGGACTCTGGCCACAAGCTTCAGGTCTACTTGGGAGAACAAAAGATCTTGATTTGGTCTGCCTTCTTTCGGTTTCTTGAGCTTCTTAATCAGGCAGTTGCCAGTCCTTAGAATGTCCTTAAGCTTCTTCTCCTTCTGCACAAAGTATACATATGGTTATTGCAGTACTTAAAGATTGATTACAAGTATAATATACCTTGTACAAATCAGTTTGGATGTCTTCCAGAAGGTCAAAATCTGAAGGGCCTTGAAGTTCAACATGAGTGCCCATGAACCCTTTGAGAATCCCTGGAGTTGCATCCTTGTCAGCTTTGACAAACTCCCAGAAAATTCTGATTGATTCCTCCATGATTTCTTCCATCTGTTCGCCACTTATTCCTTGTTCATCCTCCATTTTGTCCTTGAGGCAGTCCTCTGCAACAAAAGATTAGCCTCAATCACTTCACTCTGAGTTTCCAAAGAAGTTGGTGGTAGGCTTCATATAGTTCAGATTATACCTTTAAGTACAGGTACTAGGAGAAGATTGTGAAGAAGGCGACGATTTTCGATGTAGTTAGGCAACCTTGGCCCTTGAAATTCCTCATTCTCCGTGAACCTTTGAATGATCACTTGGAATTGTTGGAATTCTCCAGCCGCTTGGTTATAGCAATGGTTCCCAAATGGATGAAAAAGTTGAGGCATTTCTTTAGCTTTCTCATACTGCCATCTCAGGAACTCCCAGGAAAGACATGTTTGTCCAACATACACCATTTCCAAGTCACTTTGGAGCTCCTCGATGAGCTTCTCCAGTGGATTTGCGTTGGACTTGCGACGAACAGACCAAAAGCTTCGAGGAAAATTGGATTGGAATGTTAGTCCTAGTGCCCCAGATTCCACTGACTGAAGAGGATCCTTCAGTTGAAGAAAGCCTGTGAGTTTAGCAGGAAATTGAGATGCAATTTGGAGTGAACTCTAGAGAGAAAGAATGAACATTTCGGTTTTGACTAACCTATCGTGTACATTTTTTGATAGTTCAGTATGTCAAACTTCCTCATCCTTTCTCTGTAGCTCCAGTAAGACTTCCGGATCTCAACCATGGCATCATCATGCAGGAAACTCTCATCCACCATCAATGGCTTCGAGTCCTCCACTGTTATGGGGCTCTCTGACTCTTCCAAAATGGTCGGTAGGCCGATATCCTTCAGCTTTTGCAGTTCCATCCTGAGCTGCTCGATGAGGTCCTGATGCTCCCATGGTGACTCCTGCTCATCTTGACCTCTCTTTTGCACAACATCCATTTCGGCGATGGATCTCAAATAAGCATTGATAGGAGGGTCTAGCAATGGCCTTGAGCTTGTGGAATCGTCTGCCTCTTTTCTGGGTGAATATTTGTTATCCAGGGCAAGGGCTTCATCATGGCTCATCAGATAAACATCATCATTGTCATCTTCTTCACTGCTGGAATCAGTATACTTCAAGTGCATTCCTTGAGATTTAGTAACTATGACAGATTCTATTCCTCCTTCACTGCATGGATAAGTAATTTTTTCAGCTGATTTCAGTTCATCCACTTCAAAGTTCTTCTCAGACGAGAAGGCATCAGAATCCACAGCAAGATCATGCACTGAGTAGCCATCATCACTCACACTAATGGAATCAGATTCTGAATCAAAATCTGAGCACTCCTCTGACACATCTGCCACATTGTCTCTTACGAGCTCATTAAACGTATCGGCCTCGTAATGTTTGGGCTTTTCCTCGACTAAAATCTCATTTTTAAGCAAACCTTCTCCATTGCTTTTTCCCTTCTGTTGATCAGGAATCTGATACTGAAACTTAAAAGATAATCGCGGTTCTTCTTTCTCTGGAGATGAATCGTGATTGCTGAATTCGAGCAATTTCTCTTCTGGAGTAGTGCTTTTTGTCCTAGTTCTGCACAGAATTAAACAGTGAGAAATGGAAACAGAGTAAATATATAGCTTCCACTTCCAGTTAAAATATTGGCACCTGGAAACATGTCTGGCTACAAAACCGACCAAAAGAATCAGAGAATTGGCAACCAAGAACCAGAAAAATAAGGCAAACAGAGCCATCTCGCATGGCACAAGAACAGGAACAGGAACAGAAGCAGCTACTTTTATCAACCCACCATTATCTCGTCCACTACAAGCAATCACTCAGGCCCTTTGCTGCCGGAAAAACAGGCCCTTCACTTATAATTAACGGCAGGGCCAAAAAAAAAAACTGAAGATTTAAAGAATGAAGACGTGAAGCTTGGTGTTGGAAGTCCTAATCGATCTGATACGAGGCAAGAAAAAATCTTGGTGTTGTTTATGGAGGAAGGAAAGGTGCAAAGAGGATGGCAGGAGAAGCAGGGTGGGTTGCTTAAAAACCTGCAAGATTTTCGTCATCTTATCAAACTGGTGAAGAGATTTGGACGTTTTTGGTGGTTTTCCTTTCGCTGCCAAGTGTTCTAAATAAGTGGAGTTTTAGATCGAAAGGTTGACCGAGAATACATGGAATTAAAGTTCTAAATTGCAGTTTAACTTTCTGTATAGGATGAACTGAATAAAATTCATTTACAATGTTATTCTTTGATGATCCATTCGACCAATTCAGCAGTTTAAAACCGTTGACCTGCAAACTTTGGTGCTGTATCATTTACAAGATGGCATGGAATTAGTAATGGTCATTATTTGTTTATCAGTAAAATATACTTTAAAAGTGTTTGATCATAAATATTTCCATAAAAAGTGGAGTCAATGCGATTTGTTTCCAAAAGTTTATGTAGATAAGCACTGATCGAGTCAAGAAAAGTAAGCTTCAACAAAAGATGAGGATTATATTTTAAGGGACGCTAACAAATCGCTTTCTTGCCTAATCAAGAGCTGTAGAAGGGGAGGCACTGGACCATCGGACAAACCTAATAGGTATTTTGGCACTTTTTAAAAAATATATTTTTCATCTCAATTTTTTTTTTTTTATTTTAGAGTTGTCATAAAATTTAAATATATTACATTAGTGTGTATGTTTCAATTTATTTATGTTTTCATAGGTTTTTTAATTGAAAATTTCAATATATTTTTTTTACTATTTAACTACAAAATAAATACGGACAATAGCTAAAATGAACAATTCATTTTAAGTCTTTCGAGTAACTCATTTTCTTCTATGTAAAAATATTCATAAAAATATTTTAAAGAATTTTTTTAAAAACTATAGTAAAGGCTTTTTCTTTAACAAAATCGATTTCTAGTGGATGTTTAAAAAAAATTACAACAAACAAATAATAAAATCGTGGGAAAATCTAAATTGACATACCCAAAAAAAAACGTCAAGTATTTTAAGATACATGATTAATGTTAATTAGTAACTAGTTGTTGTAGTATGTGGATGTGATATGTAGATTGTAGTTGCTAATATAACTTGTTACAATAATTTTTTAAATTCAATTTATTAAAATATTATAGATAAAACCCTTTTATATAAAAATATATATAGTATTAAAAGTATTTTAACTTGATCAATTTGTTTAACAGTCTGTAATAGTATTTTAAATTGATTAAGTCGAAGAAGTGATTTGATTAAATTCATAAATAAATTTTGATCAAATTATATAAAATTATGTAGTTTTAATTTAATTAAATTTATTTATTTTAACGATGCTGAAATAAAAGTATTTTCAGAATGAAGAGTATAATAAGACACTGTTTTAATATATATATATATATTTTTAAAAAAAGGAATACCATTTTAATAAAAATGGTAATAAAAACATCCTTTTTAATTTTCATATTTTACAATGAATATTTTTTATTTCATATTTTTCATTTAAGTGAAAAATAATAACCATTAAATATCTCTTAATGGTGCGACTCATAGTCCATGAAAAATAATTACTTGAATAAAAATGTTTACAATATAAGACACAACACGTGCATTGTAATTATAACAAAGTACAAAGGGCATTAGTACAAATTACCCTTATACAATTATTAAGTGGACCACAATTATGTAAGAATTTAAAGCTTAATAGTCATGGCATTCAATTGGAGAATTACATCTTAATCGTCACTTTCAATTTCGACTTTGCCAAAGGACTTTTCTTATTCATTTATGACTTTAAAATTAATTTCCTTTAATTCGACTAATTTGTAACTCCATGGAAACATTAGAAAATTAAAAGATTATAGAGCATATATAATTAGGCTTTCAACTAAATCAATGAAGAGTAAAACACAAGGATTTCCACGAGTATTAATTACAACAATAATTATTATTATTCTAACCACACGAGAGAAGTCATTTTCTATATATATATGTTGATAATAATGGCCAAATCAAGTAAATTATACCTACTAGTTGTCATTTCCTCACTAGAGGCAATGATTATCTATTTTCTGATTTAAATACTTTATAAAAGCATTGGTTTTGATTTAAACTAGCTAGTAAACATTAATTAAATCGACTTTTAAGATCTTATCACCAAAACTCATGCATGCAAATTGAGAAGCAAAAGACAAGAGTCAAGGCACTGTGATATATATATATAATTACTTCTAGCAAACTATACTTATTCTTTTGTGACTAATGTTGACTTATGCAGAGTCACAATGTAAGACAAAAAACTTGACAGATAAACTCGAAGCTCATCAAGATGTCCTTCTCCTTCATATACAACTCTGAAAGATGACGTCTGTTCATATATATCGTTCTTGAAGTTTCCTGTCAGATGGCTGTTTAAAGGCAAATAAGGAGAGGGTGAGAGTTAGTACACTATTACAAGCAAAGCCAGATAGATGCACATGACCATGAAAAAAAGAAGGCATGAATGAATGCAAACTGATATGGTTTATGGTTTTGTCATATGAATTCCATGGCACACAGAAAGCTTCACATGCATGTATAATAACTTTTTATTGTTGTATTAAACACCGTGCATTACTGTTTGTTTTCACTGTCTGCTAGCTAGCTACATTGATTAATCATTACAACTTGAAGAATTTTCAACTCTTTGTTAAATAGTTGTATGTCTTGTGCTAGTGTGAATCTGATAGCAACAAATGCTGCAGCCTGAGAGTCAAATACTAGTCTCCATCTCTAGTTGGTGCCAGATAGTGAAACTGATGATGACCTCAATATGTTTAGGCATGTAGTTGCGTTGTCAAACTGAAGATACAGCATCATCATCCTCATCCATGCAATAACAAACAAAGAAAATTATATTTTTGACAATCTAAAGATGTTTACCTCATTTTCCATGCAGTAACAAACAAACAAACCAAGAAGATCAGGTTGCTGCTTCATTAATTTCACTGTCTGTCTGTATCTCTATATATGGCGTTTCACAACGAGCCAAAAGGCATGAAGATTCACCTCCTAATTATGGTTTTTTCCTAGACGATGCAATTTGATCACCAACTCGATCGAGAAATATAATTTTGAGAATTTTCTGTTATATGTATAGAAATATCATAATTCAGTGCCACAGGTTAACACTTATCCTAGCTACCACTTGAATTATAATTAACCATCCAACACTAACAGATAAAATATTGGTTACATTTCATGAGGGATCCCCTCTGATACTTATGAGTTCAATTATCAATATGTATCGTCACTTAATTAACAAGCTACATCTGAAGTTCTTCAGGATGATCATAATGTACACTTAATTAATTTCCTTGAACCAGTTGATCCTTCGATCAACAACATAAGTCAAGGACCCAGCAAGCTCAAAGGATGATATCAAACCGACCTACTTCCATACTCTCTTCTTCTTCAAAGAGCCAAGTCTCGAACAAAGAAGTGAGGATTGGGATCTTGATATCGCCATGGTTAAGATGATCAGTCTCCGACCCCTCGAGGTTCGGCGAGTCAAGCTTGAATAGGGAACAGTCCATCACCGGCGACAGGTCGCTCTTGCTAGCCGCGACGGTGGCAGAGGAGGAGGCGTCAGTGGAGGTGGAGTAATTTGATCCGGTTGTTTTAGCTGAACTGTTATTGTTCTTCATCCACCCCTGGAGTAACCGGGCAATGTTCTCCGCGCTGGAGGCATAGGTGGTGGCGGCGGTGGTCGTCGTCGGCGATACTGTAGGCTTATCCTGCAAGGCCAAGGCCTCATCAAGGGCTCGCTTCGCCATGTGAATGTCGGCTTGGACTCTCCTCTCCCATTGGCCCTTCGAAAGAGCAGGTTGAGAGGTTGAGGACGCAGCCGTCCCAACGCCACCTTCTTGAATATTGAGAGTCTGAATTTTCTTCAGCTTCTTCTTTAAGTGAGTGTTCCAGTAGTTCTTCACGTCGTTGTCCGTCCTCTCTGGGAGGTACGAAGCTATCGTCGCCCATCTGTAAGAAGACAGAGATCGAACTGGCACCTCAAATTCATCCGCATGCATAAAAATTCACAGTCGATCAGATCAGTAAACACACACACCTGTTGCCGAGAATTTCCTGGAGATGGACGATAAGCTTCTCTTCTTGATCTGTGAAGTTGCCGCGCTTGATCCCCGGCCGGAGATAGTTAGTCCATCTAAGCCTGCAACTCTTGCTGCATCTCATAAGCCCTGCGATCACAAGAAAAGTCAAAAAGAATAAATGAATTTAGTGACCTTGGGATCTGAATTCACGATGAAGGGGAATTGAAGAGACGTAGGGTAATTAACCAGCGCTTGTAGGAACAGTCTTCCAGTTGCCAGGGCCATGTTGCTGTATGTAGGAGACAAGAAGAAGGTCCTCCTCTGGAGTCCAGGGACCTTTCTTCACTCCTTTGTCACAGCAAGGTAGCCTTCCCATGATAGCTAGCCCAAAATTGAGCCACTACTCAGTTTGTTCCTGGTTCTGTTGGATTATATATATGGGCGGAATAGGTCGCTAGCAGACAAGTTTGCTGATCACCCTAGAAATTAAGAAGATGCATTCTTTTCTCGAGGAAGAGAGGAGAAGAGAGGAGAAGAGGCAGCAAAGGTCAAAGAAAGACAGCAAGGAGCATTTACACTGAGAAGAGAGATTTCAAGCTATAAAGAAAATAATTAAAAAATTATGATTTTTTAAAAGATGATAAATATATTGGATTAATATTTTGATATATTTTTTCAAAAGTACCCTGATGTTTATCATTTCTGCCTAAATTTATGCACAAAGTCTCGTTACATTTAAGTGGAATTCTGTAGTGTATACAGATATATACGAGCACCAGTCAATTTCAGTGTTTAAATAATTTATTGCACAATTAATTTCAATATATATATTTATAGAGAATTATTTAATAGGCCTCATAACTAATAATTTTATTTGCCGGCACATATTTAATTGTGCGTATATAAATAAAAAGCTCCACTCAACACGTAGCTCAGAGTAATAAATGAGATTTGTGAGGTGGAACTTATACATTATTGATTTCTCCAGTAGAACAATATAGAAATTGCTTCTTCTTCTTTTTTTTGAGAAAAAAAATGATTAGATTAGATTATTTGAAGGCGTCAGTTCCTCCACATTTGATTGATTGAATCATTGCTTTCGCTATAAAAGCGAGTTAGGTTTGTTCGTTCAGATTAGAAGGACTTCAAGGTTCGGCTGCTTAGTCATCTCTATCAATCATTGTACTTAGTCACTGTTGATATCTTGGCATGATATCGTGCAGAAAATATAAATATAAATATGGATTTGAAAGCGAATTGAGGGAAAAAGGCTTAATAGATTCCTGTTTTCCTCGATGATATATCAATATTGGGCAGCAGCAACAGTGACTGGCCACCAGACAGAGGTTGTTTAATTAGCCACTCTTGGGCCGAAGCCCTTTCTTTTGCAGGTGTTGCAAGGATATATATTTGGGTGATTTTCAATAGGTTTATGTTTGGTTAAGCCAAACCTAATCTAAAATAAATTAAGCTGTTGAAATGGTTATTCAAGTTTGGTTTATGTTTTTTTATGAGCTTGAGTTTGAACTGATCACATATGTGTTCAAGTTTATTTATTTATTTTGAATATGAGTTATATACGTTTGTTTATTTAGTCGACCTTGTGTATATTTAACTGTCAAGAACTGAAAAAAAATGTCTAGCTTATGACTCATAGCCAACATCCGATTAGCAAACCGAAGGACTCATAGAAGACTAGCTTGCGAGAGTGAGCAGGTGATCATGGAGGCAGTGAAATTTGAAGGAGGGTGGCAAGTGATGATCAAGAAAGAGGGCATTCAAGTTCAAAAAAGTTAAGATTTCACAAGCTGGAAAGGGGAGAAAAAAAGTGTCTTTTTGTCTGATTTTAAATATATCAAAGTTTAGCCAAAAACCAATCAATGAATGAATTGTCAATCCATCATTTGGATCGGAATTTTACGTCTAGTAAATGATGAATAACATTTTCACTCTCGTGCAATATATCTACCTCTTCCATGATCTCTTCTGAGCATAAGAGACATTCTTGGATGCATTTAGTGGATCTAGAAATCATATTAATTACGGAGGAAAGGAATCTTCTTCTAAAACTTTTAGTCCATGGGAAGTTTTAGAAATGAAATTTTCATTTTTGTATCATATCAAATTATTCTTCGCTAAACTAAAATATAACACTTGGTTAAACAAAACTGTCCAGATTAAATGCTTGAGATTAGTGCTGAAAAATTCATCCAATTCACATGTTATTTTTAAGCCTCTCTTCGCTAGATGACCATTTACAATCTTGTGGGTACTTATGCCCACATAATCGACAAGAACTTACGAAGTCGATGCCACCTTAACTACTCGATTAGCAAAGCGATGGTATTATTTAGGGAGATGCTGATAAATGCTTGCAATGAATAATTAATGTGCAGACACAAATGTGCAGGATGTGGCAGCACAATCAAGAGAGGAATCAGGCAGCTGCAGCAGCCAGCAGGAGAACATGTGAGGTTTGCACTGTAGAGCGAAGCCAAGTCCCACACTCCACTGCTGTGCATGCATGCCTCCATGCATGAGTGGCTGCCTGCCTCTCTTCCTCATACCTTTAATCTGCCTTTGGATGCCAAGCAACAATTTTTAAGAGAGAAATGAACAGTGACTCTTTGTGTCAATAAAGACAGTTTGGATCTTTCGTTTTCCTCTTTCTCTCTCTCTCTCTTGAGTATTGAAGCAAACAATTACTAGACCAGAAGAATTGATTAGACCGCTTAATTTGGAGAGAACTTAACAGGCAAGTTCCTGAGTTTTTACCGCAGCACAATGGCCAGTAAAAGGGAAGAGAAAACATGTGAAGGGAAGAAGGACAATTCTCTGTCAGGTCCTGCATTATCTTGCTTGTCCTTTGATCTTAAAGATTTCTGTTGCTGGAAGTGAAACTTCAACTATTAGTAGCAAACAGTTGTTCGATGATTCAAAAATACCAAACAATGAAATATCAGTAACAACTGTTAACTACTGTTCCCTCAACGTATTAAAAATGTTTGTAACGCAGCTGGATTAGGTTTTCTATGCCTTCATCAATAGTGATCGAAGATGCACATTTGTTTGATAGAAATGTGTTTTGGGGTCCCATCACCATTTTATCATAGACTTGTAGTTGGTGAGTGTTATTCCAATGTGTGAGTACTTTATGTTGAGGTCCATGTTATAGTGTCTCTATGTATGCAGTTTATTTGAATAGGGTTTGCTGTGTAGGAATCAAAAGTTCATCTTGTTAACAGTGAGTGATCGCTCAGTGCCATCATGCTACAAAAGTAAACTTACAGGGTGCCTTTTGCCAAGTCCAAGGTACCCTAAACTTTTGTTGGGACTACAACTGTCAAAACTGATGTTTAGATAAGAGTTTTTAGATAAGAGACTGATGATCAGAGAAACCACTCAATATAGAACACATATACTATTGCTTAGCCATTTATCTGTAAAGGTAGATACTGCAAACATTCTGATTACATCTAACAACTCTTGCATGCTGTCTTTATTGGGATTGAGGTGATTCCTCACCTACACTTTTCTTCAACTTCAACTTCAACTCTTCTGCAACACAGTAGATAAGGTTCATTATGATCAAACTTCATCTTGAATTAATCATTGTTTCTTAATTAGTTCAATGATCATGTTCAGGAAACATTTTTATCATCTTTGCTTAATTTTTTTTCTTGATAAATGTTGGACAGAAACCTTGAGAGATTTCAAATCATGTCATCTTTTATAATTGGACAGAATTAAGTGAAAGTTCACTTCATTTCAAACTAATGGAAATCCTTTTCCGGGCATAACATATATATACCTTAATCTTTTTAATAGAAGGTGAAATTTATCAATAATTAAATAAAAATATCTAATTAATGAAATAAATGAAAATAGAAAGTGGAATTAAATAATGATGCCCACTAGTACTAGATGAGGCATGGTAAATAATGACATCTAATTAAATAAAAAAAAGACATCGATCTATTAAATCTATAACTAAATGATGATGTACACGTATAGATTAATAAAAAATTTATATAGAATGAAAAAAAATTGACACTTACACTAGAATACTTTAAGAATATAGGTGCAACCCTAATATGTCTTTTGTAATTCATACTCCTTCCATCCATGCAAATCTACTCATAATTAAAAAGCCTTGTGTATTAGATCAGAGTAGATGGGTATTTTCTTGCTTTGCTTTCATGTCCATGTTCATGTCCACTCACTCACAGTTTCTGCCATGCATTTCTCAAACCTGAAAGAGGACTAATTGCAGTGATTTTATGATCTTTTATTTTTTTTAATTTGCCTCTGCTCTTCAAATTATATACCTTGGTAATGATAGCAACTCAAACCTTTAATGACCAGCTGTGACATGCATGCGCTTTAATAAAAAGAAAAAAAAGGAAAAAAAAAGGAGATCCAACAGGGGAACATACTGAGTACTAGGGCCATTAATTGTTTCTGAAAGATTACATTGTTACTTGCACCAAATGCCTCATTTCTCCATTTTTGCACCTCTGAGTAGCATTTCAGACGCAGCAGATCCCTTGCCACTGTTCATCATCTTCTCTTCTAGCTCAAACCGACTAGTTGGCCGGTTGTGGCTCGGTCGAATGCCGGTCGGTCCCACAGACCTGAAGGCAAGAGCTTTACAGCCAAAAGAGGGTGACTGACATAGGCTTTAATTGTTGTTCATGTAGCAACATTGGATGGTTGGCAGGTAGCCATACATGCTGCTGAGGAAGCCATCTAGCTAGCTGGTTCATGTCCATCCATTTGGAGTGGCCAGCAATTATGTCGATGTAACATGCGCTTGTCTCCTCCATTTTGGTGCAGCAAATGGCTAAGATGCAAGCAACAGCACGAGGGCATGATCATTTTTTTTGCATTTGCCAGCCAACTCACAGATAGACATTTACATGTATCTGGTGGTAATAACTTGTTATTGTTCCTTAATCTAAGATTTCTTAAATCTTGGAGTATGTGCTAAAACAAAATAATTGGTGTGGTGTTTAGTTTAATGGTATTATATATGATCTTCCAACAAATAAGAGCCTCAAAGAGGCAAAAGAAGAGAAAATTAAAGTGTTCTATTGTCTGTGCTAGCTTGAATTGGAGAGCAGTGATGCAGAATCTTATTTTATTAACCTTCAAAACAAGTAAAAAAGAATTGCAATGGATCAACAAACCAATGCAACCAAAATTTCACTGTTTGCATTTTGAAGCACCAAAACTCATCAAACCAGTGAGTTGTAATGGATCATGCATCAGTAAACATCTCAAACTCACCAAAGAGTGCCATATATAATTAATAACAGAAACACAAAATTCTCTAGCATTTTAAATTATATTTTTTCATCCCTAAAATACTGAATATCTTAATTATTGATCTTTTCTAAGATCAAGTTTAGTAGCCAAATCCATCTGCTATTATTGATCCAAATCATCGGTTCGTTCTCCACGACATTTAATTTGGATAAATACATCTAACCTCCATTCCATTCCATGATTATCATTGCTATTCTTCTCTTGTTGCCTTCCAAAGCAATTAATTACTCGATCCTTTCAGAAGGCCTCCTCAAATGCTTTACGTGGCTAATCAATATAAATTACTGCTCTTCGACAATACCTAATCAATAATATAACGGTGTAATTAATTTTATCATTAGGAACAATATGAAGTTTTCCTTTATGTAAATCTACAGTGAGTTTGGATATTCGTTTTAAAACACTACTGTTGAAAATATTTAATTTAAATGAAGGACCTTCATTAACAATCTTGTCCTCGCATTCTTGCAATCCAGCAATATTCTTAATGTCAAATAGAAGTATAAAGAGTTCCATGTCCTGTAAAATAATGCTATATATACGGCCATAGCCAAGGACGACCATGGGTTTAATATATACAATGAAGGACGAACTGTAATACTCCTTTGCAACAAAACAAAAGGTGAGAAAAATAGGAAACAATGTTACTGATTACTGCAGCACAAAAGTTTGGCCACTGGTTAAAAGTCAACAACTCACTGCACTTTGCAGGGCAGGGGTAAATCTTCGTACAAATACCTCTGTGCGTTGACTCAGTCTTCAACCTATCCATCGCTGAAAGCCTTCTGTATTTAGTAATTAGCAGTAGAACAGGACCACATTGGATAAAACGTACGTGGCCTGTAGCTATTGGCACTGCACGGGTTGCAACGGGAGGATTAAATTGTAGGATCCCAAAGAAAGTTTGGCAATTGCGAGGGGGCATAAAAAAAAAAAAGTAAAAAAGGAATGTCCACCGGAGTGATCCGGACCCACATTATACCCTTTATCTTTGGAGTGTATATGTATACATATAATTTTAGGGTTTTCCCCCCTTCTTTGTGACAGGTGAAATCACATCTTAATTCGCTAGCTAAATCTTTTTATAAATCCTCTGCAACCTTATGCATTAATTATTTAAATTGACGTTGAACTTTTTTTATTTCTAAAGTTTGTTAAATTTGAATTTTGCTAAATTAAGTAACATACTGTACTATATGATGATAGGTTTACCTTTAAGAATTTGTATGCGCCAGCCCTACCAGCGAAATGCATAAAATTAGATGAGGCACTCAGATCCTGGCTCTACTCTCTCTTTCCTCATGACCTAAAATCCCTATCTCTATCGCCTATTGATCTCCTTATATGCTCCGAGCTTTCAGTTTGGAGAAGGCCTACCAATCGCAACAGTACCCTACCAAAAACTAGTTAGCTCCTTCCTCTTGAATCTTCTCTTCATGATCATTTATGCATGTTTCGTTCCAGATTCTTGACTTGATACCGGAGTCGGTTGGGTGGCTAGCTAGCTATACATCCAGTCTCGAGTTCTTGCTGCTCATCAATTCATGTAGTATATCTGTGCGTGATCTTGTCTCTGTTAATTAATTATAGTTGCTGATCGAGAGCTGGATGGAAGGAGACGCTGGAGGTGGATCGTCGCGACGCCCTAATTTTCCTCTCCAGTTGCTGGAGAAGAAGGAAGAAGACTCCTGTTCCACATCCACCTACCCTTCGCTGGCCATCTCCTCCTCCGTCACATCCACCGCGGCCGAGCAGCAGCTGGCGGAGGCGGCGGCGCGGAAGCCGCCGCCCAGGCGGAGCTCCAACAAGGACCGGCACACCAAGGTGGAGGGCCGCGGGCGCCGGATCCGCATGCCGGCCCTCTGCGCCGCTCGTGTCTTCCAGCTCACCCGCGAGCTCGGCCACAAGACCGATGGGGAGACCATCGAGTGGCTGCTCCAGCAGGCGGAGCCTGCAGTAATCGCCGCCACCGGCACGGGAACTATCCCTGCCAACTTCACCTCGCTCAACATCTCCCTCCGCAGCTCCGGAACGTCGCTCTCGGCCCCCTATCACCTCCGCGCCGCCAACTACTTCAACTCCATGGCCGCTGCCTCCCTCCCTGGCCCCTCCCTCCGTATCCATAACGACTGGCCGGAACATGGCAGCGGCTCCTCCTTCCCCTCCGAACGACCCTCCTCTTCCTCCTCCGTGCTACTAAACTTCAACTCATGCAGCATCGGCCTCGTCGACGCCTCGCCGGAGGCAGATACTGGAAGCTTGAGGAAACGCCGGTGGGAGCCCGATCAGATCCAGTTCCAGCAGCAGCAGCAGCAACAGCAACAACAGCAACAGCACATAGCAGGCTACAACCAGCAATTCGCAAGCCATGGCCAAATCCCATCTGGAACAGTTTGGATGGTCACAAACCCTAACACTCAACAAGATCATATCAACCAGCCGCCGCCGCCGCAGTCGCAGCAGCAGTCCATTTGGGCATTCCCTCAAATGGGTAGCAGCAGCTCCATGTTCAGAGGATCCACCGGCCTCCACTTCCTCAACTTCCCACCCGCCGCCACTTCCATGGCCCTTTTCCCAAACCAACAACTAGGCGTCGGATCCGCCGTCTACCGCTCGCCTTCGACAGCCTCCGAGGCGATGGCCCCGTCGTCCACGTCCGGCCACTACCGGGAAAGCGACCGCCACGACGCCATGAGCGATTAATTCCTGATTAATGCATAGGCGTCGTCATATCATTATATGCATGCATTAATTGTCTCAATTCCCCTTCTCTTTCGCATTATTTCTCTTTCTGATTCTTCAATATGATCTCATTAATTTGGTTCTTTTCTTTCCTGCAAACAAAAAAACGAGAGTTCTGCCGGGCTTTGCCAGATAATTAATCTCCTTGTTCCCCGCTTGTTAATTTGGACCATTAATTTTCAATTTCATGCTTCTTCATATCAGTTAAGTAACGATCGAATGAGATGGGATGAGACGAGAGAGCATTAAAGAAAGAGAGCGAGAAGAGTCTGCACTGAACAGTAGAAAGACAGCGTTTGGAAATTGCTGTTCGTTGGAGGATATGGTGCATAAGATCATGGACATAGCTCATGAGCTCAACAGCATGTCAACTGCAACATCCAACTCAGAGACTGACTCCCTCAATGATTGCAGGAATTTATTACCAATGCTACTGTTACACTTAGCGTATAGTTACTAATCTTCACCACTGTCTCAGTGTGTGTCAGGCCATGCATGATGAAGCTGTATAGTTGTCAAATTTGTAGCTGATGCTGAGACTGAGACTGAGACTGAGAGACAAACCACAATCCAGTAAGTCTTATCTACTACGACCGGGCGACACCTATGGCAATGAGCAGTCACACTCGATCGCCATTGCCATCCTTTTCAAACTAAGCATGACAGCGATGACAAGTTTAGTGGAGGGAATGAAACATTGGGAAAATACAGCCGGGAAGGTCTACAGCAAACACAAATGATGATACGAGATGAGGACTGAAGGTTGAGGGTCGTTTCCTTTTATGAGTTCTTTCTTTATATATGCTAAATTATGATGTCTGACACAGTTGTAGCTGCTTTAGGTTGAAGGTGATGTCCTTAATTGCTACCGCATGCTTGAAAAATTATATTCCTTAGTCACTATCTTTTTTATTGGGAAAAGCCCCGTTCCAGGCTTTCATCGTCTGACGCTTTATATTCTCTCCTATCATCGCTGCATGCTTACCACATGTATTATTTTCTTTTGATAGCATTATCATCACCATGTCCAATCCAATCCAATCCAATATTCTCTACACATAAAATACTAAATATTTTAAAAATTAATATTCCCTAATACTCAATCTAATTAATTAAAACTAGAAATATCTTCTAATTTGAATAAGAATGAAGAAAAGATTAAACTTTTTTTAATAGTATTATTATATAAATTTAACTACTCGTAAATCAATACTAAATTATATGAATTACTTAGAACCACAATAATGATAGAATTACACAAACTAAAGTTTTTTAAATAATAATAATAATATATGGTCATAGAAATTGTTAGAAATATCATCACACTAAGATAATTATTAATTGTAAAAATAATTAATTTCACAATAAATTTTGAATAATGTGTATTTTTAATTTCCCCCCGAAATTTTATAAAATCAATCGTCAATTTATATTTTATCCTCCAAGCGGTGTTTTATTCCATCTTTAATAATGGTAAATGAAATGGCAGGTGTGGCTCACCACAAATTCAGTACGAGCCACGGCTCCGTCTCGCATCCCCAAACTTTTCTCCTCGTACCGATCCGCTCACTGTACCTGCGCAGTCTCCGGTGGACCCCATTGGGAGTCCGAGAGGAGACAAATTCGGGTGAATGAAGTCGGTGCGATTACATCGACTGTTATATAATGGGCGTTGGGATGAGCTCTAACGGGGTTTAGCTGCAAGGCGTGTTTTTTAATTTCCGGAAAGAGAGGAAGAGATTTGCAGAGGCGCACGTTAGCAAATCGCAGGGGCAGCCCCTGCATTTGAATTCGAGTCTCTCTCTCTCTCTCTCACACACACGTACCTTCTTTCTCTTTTCGTTTTTTTCTCGTCGGGCGGCGGAGCTCTCGATCCAAGCTTCTTCCCTCGCGTGCGGGCGTAGATCCT
This sequence comes from Curcuma caesia, assembly GCA_037834155.1. NCBI lineage: Eukaryota > Viridiplantae > Streptophyta > Magnoliopsida > Zingiberales > Zingiberaceae > Curcuma > Curcuma caesia. Next base: position 131,386 of record JBBMKF010000007.1, on the reverse strand, counting down.
TGAGTACGTCGCGGTTCCACCTCACGGGCGTCCCCTGTAAGCAGCGCCGATCAATTGCTCTCGTTTCTCCCAGCCGGGTGACCCCAGTTTCGGGCACTGTCGTCGTACGTTAGGGCATTCCTCGACTGCTACTTCCATCGTCTTGGAATCGAGGCCTTGGTCATCTCGCGCTGCCTCGAGGAATTTGGGATTTCATTTTGGGAAATACCAACTTTCTAGGGTTTCCGTCAAGATCTCTGAGTTGTTTCTGTTGTGGATTGTTCCACTAAGTTCGCTCGGCTTCTGGGGACTAGGAATTCCTCTCAGGATTGTGCGGCACTTTGTTTTCCTTTGCATTGTGGGACGGAAGAGTGCGGCATTGCAATGCATTGAAGTTGGAAGACCTCAGCTCGAGCTGACACAAAAGTTCGCGCTGCTACTGATTTGGTCTGCAGCGGAATGTGTGTTTGGTTTGGATAATAGGCGTTTCATGTTTCTTTGTCATTGCTCACGACCGAATATTGTGAATTAGAATGTGTGTTTTTTCTCCATAAACGAAAGATCTCTGAGTTCGTTTATGGGGCCGTGGAAGGTTCTATGCAGAAGCAAAATATCTTCTTGCCACTATGCAGACAAGGCTTGCTCTTTGTGCATATGTTGTTTACTGCTGGTAGTTGTAGGTGAATGGCGGATCCTTTAAGATATGGTCCCATTGAGAGGGATGTAGAACAGGTAGCATTCTAGAAGTTAAATTCCTTTTTTTTTAAATTCCTGTATCTCTTTGCCTGAACTGTGATTATTTTATTTGTATTGGCTTCTTAGGAAAACAATGCATTGTAATCTATTATGCTTGAATACCCAATGCAAATTTACACGGAAAGAGTTGATTTCAGCGTTAGATTTAAGCAATGTGGGTTTCATTGTTAAGAATCCAAGAGATGTAATCAGCATTAGTTTATGATTTGAGGAACTTGAGATCTTTTAGCCTAGGATCTATCTTGATTCTACAAGCTACTAAGGTTTTGAATGGATCTGTGAACCAGTGTCCTTGAATAGCTGAACTGCAGGATAACTCTTTAATGAACTCATCTTGGGGAACATGGTTAATTAGCAGAGAAGGATTTACCTTGTAAGACTTTAACTAATGCTAAGCAAGATAAAGTTTCAAGAAGCCGCTTTGATATAAGCAGCAGAAGGGTGATTTTGGATGTCTTTAAAGATTTTTCCTAGTTAGAATAGGAGTAGAATGTCATTATGGATATGCTTTTCATATTTCAGTTGCCCTTTTAGTTTCCCTTTAAGGTTATTTGGTCGGCCCCGGCGGTCGGCCCTACATATTCTTGAGGTCTCATGACATGTCCAGAATATCTTGCAAGCTATTTTACTAGTGTAGATCATAAAATGCTTAAAAAGCATATTTCTGTTGATGCATCATTTCTTCTCTACCTTCATTAACTATGTTATTGTAGGAATCTCTTTATTTTCTCTTATTTTTATCCAGATGACATTGTCCTTAAATGCAAAAAAGACCCTCAATATTATACCTACCAATTGGCATAACACCGTCAGCCAACATATGTAACAAACTTCTGTTTCATTTGAAGGAATTTCTTTATGAATTTATATGATTGATGATTTTCACATCATCTTCAGTAGGCTGTTGCACTTTGACCAGACAATTTCCATTTCATCTCCAATATTGATGATTATTGCACTCCAACCCTGCAATGGATCTTACTTGGTTTAGAGGTTGTCTTGGGCATTGATTGATCTGAGACTTCTTGTTGGGATCTCCAATTTTAGCAACTTCAACATTAGTTAGTGTTGATGTTCTAGCAGTTTTATGATTGCAAGTAATAATTAAATGGAAAATTATATTTATGGTTGTGGCATTCTCTCTTTTGATAAATAATTAGCGCATAATTTGAATTCTCAATTATAGTCTAGTGTATTTCTTGATTTAGATTATTTATTTCTTCATTTGCTTTAGAGTCAGAGTCCTTGTAATTGTCATCTAGCAATCAATAATAATTTTTTACTTTCCAATATTGGTGCTTGAGTTTTCCTCATAGTGAGGTAATTATCTTCTTTGCTTCATCAATCTGATCCTAGCTCTCGTATGGTTTGACAGTTCAATTTTGATATTGTGTCAATTGGCTTCAAAGTTGAAGCCTGGTGGTTAAATCTCGGTGCTAGTTATTCGATTCTCTATCATCCTCAAGCTACATTACCATTCTCATCCACGACTTTTCTCACGACAATTCTCCTTTGATCAGATTCTAATTGAACTCCTGCGTCCTCTCCTTGTCTCTGCGCACCACCGACCTTGCTATCCAACGAAGTGACTCAAATCACACACATAGTCGTCAAAGGTTGCCTGATTGACACCACAAACGATTCTTATCTGTGTTCAGATATTGAAATTTCCTTATTTGATTAATTCTATACATGGGTTTCTATCCATTAAATGAAAATAATATTACTAATATGTGAAAAAATATTACCGTTGCTACACTGGGGAAACAAAAATAAACGACTATAGCAAAAAATGGGCAAAGAGAGAAAAAGAAATTATTCCCTACATTTCATGTAGTAATCAAATTGATGTAACAAACGTTCAGCTTATGCATGGAGTTTTGCAGTGCAGCGGAGAGGCTTGCATCAACCCAGCAACATTGCTTTCTCTTTGAAAATTATTGATGTTCTAATTTAATTTAGTGGTTAATTAAATTTTGTGTACTATCCATTTTCCTCACATTACATCTATATATATTCCTATCTTTTCATCATCTTTATTTGTCTAGTTCCCTACTTGTTTTTGTAATTTAGTATGTAATTTAATTATATAGTTGTCATTACTTGTTGAACCTCTCCACATTAGTTATGACGAGAATCCCCACCATCGAAGGGGTAGATACTAGGTGTGAGCTTGTGGAAGACGAGCATAAGACCTTAGAAATAAAACTGGTAGCTTTGGCAAAGAAATACTTACAATGTGTCCAAAATCAATATGCCACAAATGGGGAGGAATCAATTAAGCACCGGATAGAAATGAAATGGATATTGAATAAGAAGTATATGCCATAATACACTCTAAAAACTAACATGACACCATGTGATCATCTCGGGATTTCACAGGTGAAACAACATCTTTTCAAACTTTTTTAGACAAAAGATCTCGGCAAACTCAAAATATTTTTTGGGGATAGAGGTAGCACTATCCAAAGATGGAATTATCATATTCCAAAGAAAGTATGAAATAGATATTCTAGAAGAAACAGATATGTTAAACTCAAAAACAGTTGACACACCTATGGATCCTAATGTCAAGCTCATGCCAAATCAGGGGGAGCCTCTTCC
>JBBMKF010000007.1:103997-127947 GCA_037834155.1 Curcuma caesia | reverse complement strand
GATGTTTAAATATCCCACAGAGAATTCACCGCTCCTTGGAAAAGGAGACGTATACCCTGAGACTATTTGTTAGAATTGTTACTAAAAATCTATAGCCAAAGCATTACATGTCAAGAGTATGATACAGACTCAGCATTCTATGGAAAAAGATTGACGCTCAGTTCTGTTGTATTATCCGAGTCACCATTCATCCATCTCTTAAGGATGTCTTCCGCACTCATAAGACCTGTAAAGCTATTTGGACATAGACTCAACAACTCTTTACAAACATCTCTCGATGACTCTATCAAGTTTATGAAGATCTCATGACCATCCTCAGTGTCCATCAGATTAAGGATTCTATGTAAACTAATTGGGTTAGGTCTCTAGCCTTCTATGTGACTTCAATGAACTGCTTCCACCTGCGACCACTTTTTTTGTAGAGCTTGAAAATTAAAAGAAATTTTTTGTCTCTGGCTTTATATGGTCTACCCACATATTATTCTCATGTTTATGATCATATCCTAGCCAACCTTATAGAAGCTACCATGGACAGTACCTGGGCGACTCTCCTTTGTGTCCATGCCAAAGTCTTGATGTTACCGCCTTCCATTCCTGTTAACTCATCAGCTTTGGTATCTCGAAACAACAAAAGACTTCTACCTCATAAGGGTGACAAAAGACGTCCTTGATGTGATCATTGCCACCGACCAGAACACATGAGTATTAAATATTGGAGTCTACATGGTCGACCTCCTCGTGATGCTCAGATCGTCCAGAGTTTTGGTGTGATTAACTTATCTGGGTTCGATCTCTAACTTTCTGTGTGACTTTAATGAACTGCTTCCACCTGCGAGCACACAAGTTGTAGAGCTTGAAAATTGAAAGAAATATTTTGTCTCTGGTTTTATATGGTTTGCCCACAGATTATTCTCATATTCATGATCATATCCTGGGTAGCCCTATAGAAGCTACCATGGACAGTACTTGGATAACTCTCCTTCGTGTCCCTACCAAAGTCTTGATGTTGCCTCCTGTTCCTGTTAACTTATCAACTTTTGTGTCTCGAAACAACAACAGACCTTCACCTCGTAAGGGTGGCAAAGAACGTCCTTGGTGTGATCATTGTCACAGACCAGGACACATGATTGACAAATATTGGAGTCTACATAGTCGACCTCCTCGTGTTGCTCAGATCGTCCAGAGTTCTTTCGCTTTTTCATCTTCTACTTCACAGTTGCCATCGGATCCGACCCCACTGCCATTCAATGACTTTCTAAAATGGTATGAAGATTGACAGAGTTCTGATTCTCCTACTGCCGCTGCACACGCTAGTAATTCCTTTGCTGGCATATCTTGCACTTTGGGTCCTTGGGTTCTTGATTCTGGGGCCACCAATTATATCACGGGTAATAGATCTCTTTTTCCTTCTCTCTCTACTTCTGGTTATTTACCCTTTGTCACCATGGCAAATGGTTCTCAAACTCAGTTCCAGGGTGTTGGTATTGTTCATCCTTCTTCGTCTCTTTCTATTCATAATGTTCTTTAAGTTCCTGAAGCTCCCTTTAATTTATTATCAATAAGTTAGCTTACTCGGTCTCTAGATTGTGTCATCTCGTTTACTAAAACTTCTGTTTCATTACAAGACCGGAGTACGGGGAGGAAGATTGACTTCCGACGTGAGTCTCATAGCCTGTATCGGCTTAACCAGCCCTTTCTTGTTGATTCGGCAGCAACATCTCCGCTTCTTATTCATGCTCAGTTGGGACATCTTGGTCTTAATAAGTTGAAACAATTACATCATAGTCTTTCTGACTCAGAGTCTTTATCTTGTAAGTCATGCCAATTATGAAAACATATTTATAGTTCTTTTCTTCCTCGCACTGTGAGTCAGGCTACGCCCCCCTTTGCTTTGGTTCATTTCGATGTTTGGGGTCCGAATCATGTTTCTTAAACATTGGGATCACGATATTTTGTTATCTTTATAGACGATTTTTCCCATTGTACTTAGTTATATCTGATAAAGGATCGTTCGGAATTATTTTATATTTTTTAATCTTTTTTCCATGAAATCAAAACTTAATTTGGTATTTCTCTTCGAATCTTGCAAAATGATAATGCACGTGAGTATCTATCTACTCCGTTTTGGACCTTCTTGGCGTCTCATAGTGTGTTGCATCAGATGTCTTGTCCTCATACCACCAACAGAATGGAATTGCAAAATGCAAGAATCGTCTTCGCGAGACCACCTAGACTCTTCTTCTCCACTCTCATATTCCTCATCGGTTTTGGGGTGACGTTGTACTTATTGCATGTTATGTTATTAATCACATGTCTTCCTCCACTCTACAGGATCAAATACCTCTTCAAGTACATCTTCATCAGTCTCTTCATCCTTTACCACCTAGGGTCTTTGGTTCTATAAGTTTTGTTCATGCTCTTGATCCTAGCATTGACAAATTCTCTCCCCGATCTCATAAATGTGTCTTCTTTGGGTACCCACGATCTTAGAAAGGGTATAAGTGTTATTCCTCTACTCTCCCTCGGTACTTCATCTCTGTTGATGCTACGTTCTTTGATTTGGTTCAAGTTTTTGGGCCTAATAATCTTCGTCTGAGTTTTCTCCTTCTACACCTGTGCCAGTGACTATCTTTTATTCTCCGGAGGAGTCTCTATCATCTCCAGCCCCATCTCCTCCTCCATTGCGGGTTTATCAGCATCGTCCTTGTCCTGCTTTATCGTCGCTCAACACTGATACAGTCATGGACACATCTTTGGAGTCAAGTCCTTCGCCTCTTCCTCCGGTCTCATCTACTAAGTCTGATATTTCCATTACACTTCAGAAAGTATACGTTCTACTCGTAATCCTTCTTCTCATTATGTTTCTTTGAATTATCGTCTTTCTCCTTCCTATTATTCTTGTTTTTCCTCCTTGTCGTCTATTCTTCTTTCAAAAACTACAGGTGATCCCTTTGCCCATCCAGGATGGAAACAGACTACGCTCGACGAAATGTCTTACAGAGCAGTGAGACTTGGGACCTCGTTCCTCTACCACCAGAGAAGTCAGTTGTTGGTTGTCAATGGGTATATACGGTGAAAGTTAGTCCAGACGGAAAGGTTAAGCGGCTTAAGGCTCGCCTCATTGCTAAAGGCTATAGTCATATCTTCAGATTGGATTATGGGGACACTTTTTCTCCTGTTGCCAAGATGTCCTCTGTGCACCTAACCTGTCCATTGTTACGATTCTGCATTGGCCTCGAGGAAGTTTACTTAGAGCAACCTCCATGTTTTGTTGTTCAGGGGGAGTCTTCTGGTCTTGTATGTCGCCTGTGAAAATCTTTATATGACCTCAAGCAGTCACCCAGAGCATGGTTCGGTAGATTTAATACTGTAATTCAACAATTTGACATGACTCGGAGTAAGGCTGACCATTCTATCTTTTATCGCCACTCATCTACTGGTTGCATCTACTTAGTAGTTTATGTCGATGATATTGTCATCACAGATAGTGATCATCTCAAGATTTCACAGGTGAAACATCTTTTCAAACATTTCCAGACGAAGGATCTCGGCAAACTCAAATATTTCTTGGGGATAAAAGTAGCATAGTCCAAAGATAAAATTATCATATCCCAAAGGAAGTATGCAATTGATATTCTGGAAGAAACAAAAATGGTAAACTCAAAGACAATTAACAACCCTATGGATCCTAATGTCAAACTTCTGCCAAATCAGGGGGAGCCTCTTCCAAATCCTAAACGGTACAGACAATTAGTAGGAAGACTAAGTACATTACTGTTACTCGTCCGGATATCTAATTTACAATGTATAGTAAGTTAGTTTCTCAACTCTCCATGCAAGGAACATTGAGATGTTGTGACTCGCATTATCCGATATATCAAAGGCGCTAGGGTCTTTTGTACGAAAACAAAGAACATACTCGAGTCGTAGGATTTTCTAATGTAGATTGGGCAGGATCTCCCATTGAAAAGAGATCTACTTTTGGATTTTGTATATTTGTCGGAGATAACATTATTTCTTGGAAAAGCAAAAAGCAGAATGTTATGGCAAGATCAAGTGCAGGGGCAGAATATCGAGCTATGGCCATAGCCAATCAAGAGCTGATATGGCTCAAACAATTGCTTCAAGAGCTAAGATTTAGAGAGGTTACACAAATATCACTTATATGAGACAATCAAGCCGTCATGCATATTGCCTCGAATCCAGTTTTTCATGAGAGGACAAAATATATTGAAGTCGATTGTCATTTTGTCAGAGAAAAAATTATATCTGGTGAAATATCTACTAGTTTTGTTAACTCACAGGATCAACTAGTAGATATATTCACCAAGTCACTGAGAGGTCCTCGAATTGACTACATATATAATAAGCTGGGTACATATGATTTATATTATCCAGTTTGAGGGGGAGTGTTAGAATATTTAGGGATAAATATTCTGTTAGGGACAAAAATTCTGTTAGGGATAAAAATTCTAGTTTTTCTTTTTTATGGAATAATTTTTCTAAAATAGGTCCCTATATTCGTGTATAAATAGGGGCTTATTTCTTGTAATAAAGTAAGATTCCATATTATTTTATAAAGTATATGTCATAATACACTCTAAAAACTAACATGACACCATGTGAATTAATTTAAAACAATTGAACATGAGCGTAATGGAATACCTAACAAATTTAACAATTTATGCATGCTATACAATCCTAAATTAGATTGTAGGGATATCGTGATTCACTTCATTAATAATGAACTTAAGCTTGAAATATGACGACAAAGTTATTTGCCATAACCTCAATAAAAATAGTTGCTATAAGGCTAAAGCTGAATAAATAGAGCAATTTGTGAAAGTGCTTACCTTTTGACCACCAGCCCCATGATTGGCAACACTCTTATTTATAAGGCATCACCATAGTCAAGCGAACCCATTGACATGGCTTGCCTTGGGTCTTCATTCAATGATTAAATATAAACACAGACCCAAGGAAAATAGAGAACCCAATTCCGACATCCGATAGTACAATCGTGTCAAGAGTCATGTAACATTAAGACCCTAAGGATATAGTTTGCACCCTTTTTGACTTTGGATAGTGATCATGAGGTAGAGCCCTTTGGTGAGCATTATGAGATTAAGGAAATTGAAAAGTGATTGCAAGACTGAACATTGTGTCTTGCATCCTTTCCACGCCCATATTAGAAGCCACGTAGAAACACATCAACATCTTTCACACATACAAAATGCGGAGGTAAATCTTGCAAAATTGTTATTAACAGGAGGAGTTGCATGAACATAGTTTGCACTCGGTCTCTTTTTAGGATTCGTGCCACCTAACCTACAGTCAACATGCTACAAGGAGGAATACATAAATTAGACTTTCCTTCCGGTGCACAGAGATTGTTGGCTTTCATTGAGATTAGTCCATATTGGGATAAGATATGGTGCGGTGTTCTTCCCATTTGTATGTATCTCACCAAATTAGGATTGAAGATGAATAGAAAATTGTCTTGAAGACATAAGATGAACTTTGCTGGTGGTTAGTTATGCTTTTCGGATTCGTGAACGCTTATAATACCTTCATGAGGGTTCATCGCTTATAGTACCTTCATGAGGGTGATGAACCAAGTCCAAAAATCTTTTATAGGGAAATTCCTTGTGATCCGTTGATGGCATCCTTAAATACAATAACACTCATGATAATCACCTGAAACATATATGTCTCATCCTAAAAACCCTTAGGGTAGAGAAACTTTTTGTCAACATGGAACAATATTCCTTTTATCAACTCAAGATCTCTTCCTTGTGTTCATCATCTCTGCACATGACATTTCAATAGATTTAAAGAAGACTAGCTTAATGACCATAACCACACATTCTTCTAGAGGCTCGAAGATTTTGTCTTTATGACTTTTTATCGAAATTTCATTAAAGACTTGGTTCTCATGATGAATTATCTAAAGAAAGTGGAATTTTTATGGACTGAATTCACCTTTGCAATCTTTAGGGAGATTAAGGAAAAGCTGTCTAAGACCCTCTTCTAAAATATCTTGAGCTCTCTAAAGCATTTGAGGTGTCTAACAATGCATTTGAGTAGGTATAGGGGGAACTTGAGCTGAGGTCACGCGATTGCATTTTTAGTGAGAATCTCAATAAGAATAGACATTGTTATTCTACTTATGACAAGAGACTTATGCTATTGTTCAAGGCCTTAAATATTAGTGTTATTACCTACTATCCCATGAGTCCATCCAACACTTGGACCATAAGGTACTAAGTTTCATTTAAACATAGAAGAAGTTAACGTTGGTGCAATCATGTTGTAAGTGGTCAATTTCGACTAAGTGATTTTGATGTGTTTTGTAAAGAGGTTAAGTTAAGCTAATGTTATGTTTGTTGATAAAGTTTATCAAGAATGATATGTTACTATAGGAGGAGTAGGTGGAAAAGTCTAAGTAGGTTGGTTAACCACATACTTGGCAAAAGAGAAATCCAACATTGGGTGAAAGAAAGTCCAACAAGTGTTGACATATGGAGAAAGTCCAAGTCCCGATATATAGTGAATGATGAATTCCAACAAGAGTTGGCAGGTGAGAAGTTCTGGTAGGTCAAGGTAGGGTTGGCAAGTGAAAAGTTCTGGTAGGTCAAGGTTGGTCAGATACTTGGTAGACGAGAAGTCCTGGAGGCAAGACTCATGGCAAATGAAAAATAACTTGGAGGTAAGTACTCTTGGTATATGAGAAATGAGAGATGAGTGATTGAGAGGTAAGTGGAGTCAACTAGGTAATTGGCTAAAGACTTTCCTCTAGCAAATAATAGCTCTCACGAGTCGACTATATTGTAATTGAGTTGACTTAGGTAAGTTGATTCGATTGGATAATTGACTAAATTACTATTTGAGATTCAAAATAGTATCATCTAGGTGGATCTCATCCACTTGAGTCAACTACCTACCAAGCTTGGAGTTGATTATGTTTGATTTGAGTCAACTAATGGTGTTATTTAGTATGTTGGAATTATAATTACTCAGATGATAAGCCTACGAATACGATCCAATTCAATTAAGTCAGTTGGAATGCATTTGAGTCAACTGGAAATTCAATGAGTCAACCAGAGACATCAACTGATGGATAATATTTCCTTGACCAAAGTTTCAGTCGTTTAGGGGCATTTTGAGTTGATTGGAATTAAACAAAATAGTTGGTTGGAGGTTATCCATAGCTATTTCGAAAACTATAAATAGAGGGGCAAGAGAAGCTCGTTTAAGAACAAGAAAGCCAAGATTCCACTAATATGGGCTTAGAGATTTTACATCTAAGCTCCATTTCCTTACATATCTTATTCACTTTATTGTTTTAACATTATTGTAAAAGGCTTTTTTTTGTTAGAGGTTTCCCACCTTTGACAAGGAGAAAGTATAATCAAATTTCGAGTAACTCAGTTTATGAGTCTATAGGCCGAGTAGAAATCTTAGGGTTCTAAACCACATTAAAAGAACTGAGTTAGCATAGCTTATTTTATTTCCTTGCGCAACTAACATTTAACTAAACTTTGCACTCGGGATTTTAGATTGTCAATTTTAAATTTTGGCTATTTAGCCCCTCTAGACACTCGATCCTATAGTTAAGTGTCAAATATGCTGGGTGGGTCTAAGTTCCTCTAAAAGCACACTTTTGTATATAAGCATCGATTTAGAGTGGACAACAACCGTGTTGATGCACTAAGTCATTTTGTCGCACATACACCATGAACACCACAGTGGTGGTATTCGACCATCTCAAAAATATGTATGCCACATGTACGGATGCTTAAAATGGGAATTATCACGAATTGGTTGATTTTGTAATCAAAGAGAGGTGTCCATTTATGCTTAGTCATTTTTAGTCCTTCATTTATAGACTTATTTAGAAATGCATGTAAAGGTCTAGCTATACACTTTAGAAATAGTAGCACCATCATCCTTATGTTGAATCAATTTAGTAAACCTCACTGCCACGAGATATTGCACAGATTATATCATGATGTTGCACTTGTCAACAACAAAGACAAAGTCTTAAAATGCCATTGGCTATTATTCCCCATGACCCCTTTTATATTAGCATAGATTTCGTCTTACTTTTAGTGTACACCAAATAGAGCCATGATACTATTTTAGTAGTGGTAGACTTATTTTAGAAAATGAAACATTTTATTATATGCAATAAGATCAATGCTGTATCTTAGATAGTTAAGTTGTTTTTAAGGAAATTATTCAGTTGCAAGGCCTTGTTTTGAATTATTTATTTTCTCATTTGCTTTAAAGTCATGTCTATGAAAGATGTCCAAAGTCCATGTAATTGTTGTTTTGCAATCAATAATAATTTTGATTTTTTAATCCTTGTGTGAGAGTGTTTCTCATTGTTAGATAATTGCCTTCTTCCCTCCATCAATTTCGTCTTCATCAATTTCATCCAAGTTTATGTGTTGTTCAATGGGTTGATTTTGGTGTTGCTTCACTCTTCCACCGATTTGAGTGGAATGAAATGGAGAGCAAAAATGACACTCTATACTCTCTTCCTCTTTTTCACTCAATGCAAATAACCTTTTTATGCTTTACCTCGCCTGGCTAATATCCTATCTAACTAATACAAGAACGACAACCAAGCTTTATCCTACTAAGTGGAGTTGGCTATATTGATCTTTCTACATCGTTGAGCTCTATCTCCTATTATATCATTATCTGTATTTAAACAAATTTTATTCTGTTTTATCGTTGTTAATCAAGTCTTCTTTGGTTTTTCTCTTCCTCGTTCAATGTACATATTTATATAGTTTTACATAATCTAATTAGAGTATTTATTGGTCATCTAAGTATATGTCAGTACCATCTTAAACATATTTCTTAGAGTTTTTCCTCAACAGGTACAATCCCGACTCTCTAATATTCTCATTTCTTATTTGTCCATCCTTATATGTCCATACATCTACTTTAACATCTTAATCTTCTGCTCGTGTGCTCGAGTTATAGTCTAACATTCAGTTTCGTATAACATAACATGTTTAATGTAGTTTTGTAGAACTTCCTTTAAGCTTTAGAGGTATTTTACGATCACAAAGAACACTCGACGTTCTCTCTATTTCAAACACTTGTATCCTATCTGACTAATATTTAGAGAAAAAATATTTATTAATTGAATAATCATGATTTAGATTTATGCAAGTAACCCAATTTTTAAAATATTGAAACATGTGAATACGGTTTATCCATATATGTCATATAGGCATGCTAGATATACAACATATTAGGACAATGACTGGGTGTATGGTTGACTGAAAGGGAAGAGAAAAATAACTAAATACACATAGAGATACTATTTATTGGAAATTCATTTTTGTAACCAATTGATCAAATGAGGACATGGACAACTATTTCATGAGTAGACTGTCGTAAATTAATTTGTCGGGTGAATGCGAAATTAATATCCAAAAATGTTCGAGTTATGGAGAAAATCTTGATATTATTTGGTTCAGCTTGATTAGACGAAGGCATAAGCTCATACACAATCATGGTCCATGGACGTGGATGTATGAATACTAATTTGAGTATGCGCGAACATTAGTTCGTGTGAGACTAAAATCATGGGAATCCTAAGATGTGCATTAATTGTGCATGAAAGAATGACAATACCAATTGACACTCACTTGCAACGGTGCCAAATGGCATGTGGGATCCAATGAGTACCCTTGGTTGAGAAGAGAGAATAGAAGAGAGATTTATCTTCTTTCCCATTAATGGAAATATTCCATTCATATTGCTCGTTCATGCTTGTTTACACTACCTCTCCATCACTATATAAAGGTCGCAAGACTCCACTCTCAAATTGTTGAATACTCAAGTTGTGAGTTCTCCTCTTGAGTTCTTCTCCCTCTCCTATGAGTTCTCCTCTTGAGTTCTTCTCCTTTCTCCTCTTTAAAGAGTTTCAACTTTGAAAGTTTGTCAAGACTTGAAATTCAGAGTGCTTCTACTTCGAGTCATAGATAGTTGTATCTTGAGAGGCGATTGTCAATCAATCGTTAGTACTAAGCAGGGCAATATTGTCTTAAGGAGAGAAGGCTTGCCTTTGCCTCGACGTTAAAACTCTTATCCAAGCATAAACTTACTTGAAGGGCGTGTTGACATCCGAAGAGATGATTCAATGACTGATGATATAAAGTCAATGATCGACAAAACTAAGTTGGTGATGACGTTACCACGAAAGGTATGTCTATCACCCAAAGGGATGTCTCAATATCAAAAGGGTGTGTCAAGAACTTTAAGGGGCTTGATCCTTGTTTCCATACTAACGCCTCATTGGTTTGAGCCATCGACTTATCAACGAGGTGACTGACTGGAGCCGATGTTGTTGGATCAACACCAACAACTATCCAACAACATCATCAATCCTAAAGAAATATCATATTTCCTAGATTTAACTGCTCACCTAATAGGTTTCTGGATAAAAACTAACAAATAGATGATCAATATATATTTTTCGACTTTCAATAATATTAAGCAGTGAAATTTGGAGTATTTTATCTAGCTATAATCCCAGTTGAAGACATTTTGATCATTAGCATATGTCGTTCATGGTGATGTCTGTTTGAATCTTATAAAAATCTAATACTAATTGTAATTGTAGGGATAGTAAGAGAAAAAAAAAGTCTATTTGAATCTTATAAGAATTTAATACTATTTTTAATTGTAGGGATAGTAAGAGTAAAAAAATAACAAATTAACATCAATTATGAACAACAGTGACAATGTGAAATCATGTCAATCGCAGCTAGGTAAATTGTTGGTACTCATACAATTCTAATTGTTACAACTTGGGTCCTTCTACAGAAAGTATTGATGCTTATAAAAATACATGTTAATTCAGTTCAATTAGTAATTTGTGCCATATAATTCTCATTTTTGCTGTGCGGTTCCATATTGATGACATCATGTAAGAAAGCACAATTTAATCTGATTTTTCACAAATTAAATTTCTTGGCGCGAACTGTTAAACATTGATCTTTTGCTCAATTTATTGTTGTTGCAAACCCAGTTTCTTTCTTTCATTTCCTTTTATGCGCAAGGCACAAGTGCAATTGCATATAATAGGACCCACCCCTTTCTGATTGCCATTATTATATTATTGATGCTAATTCTTCACACTGCCCAGGCAATCACAGCCTTGAAGAAAGGAGCATATCTATTGAAGTATGGCCGAAGAGGGAAGCCAAAATTCTGCCCTTTTCATCTTTCTAATGTAAGTTGTTTCAGTATGATTTATGGGTGGTGTCTCTCTTTTACTTTTGAATTTTCCTTACTACACCTCTCCTTGTATGCGGTCACTAACTGTACAATTTGAACAAGTAATTATAGGATACTCTGGTGTAATTCACTTATGTGATTATTTTGTCTTGATCTTTTAGGATGAAGCTACACTTATTTGGTATTCTGGAAGAGATGAGAAGCAAATTAGACTTAGCCAAGTTTCAAAAATTATACCTGGACAACGTACTGTGAGTTTATTTCATATGGCTTTATGCGATTTGTATGACTATCATGTTTTTCCTACATCATGCTTCAAGAGCTTGCATCGTACATTATTCTTAATGTTACTTCGTATATGATAGATAAACATACATCAGCTTCCCTTTTTCTTGTTTCTTCCTCCCATGCAAATTGTAGACATATATCTGTAGTCACCAGTCATCTTGTCGATTCATCAGTGACTGTTGAGCAACAAAAGAAACAGCACACGAAAAGTTATAGTGAAGTTATGTGTATGTTTGTCGTTCAGGAGTAAGTTGTACTCTTGATAGACGATAATATGTGAGAACTTAAACTAAGAAGATATAAATATGGTCATAGATGACTGGCATTTGGTGTTTAGACAAGTTGAATAAGTCAGAGTTAAATGTATGAGAATAGGGTAATAATAGACTAAAGAATCTTAGCATAAATAAAATCGACTTAAAACACTTGGATATTACTTATTTTGAAACGATTGCAGCAGAAAATCCATTTAGTCAGTCCCAAATAGTTGGATATGTGACATGTTAGGGTTTTGAGTAATGAATGACTTTAGAAGGTTTTTTTTTGTTTGATTAAACAACAACGCTACTGAATTACTGTGATATCATAAGAACAATTATAGATTTCCATTTTTTTCAGGCAATATTTCAGCGGTATCCACAACCTGATAAAGAATACCAGTCATTTTCCCTCATATACAATGACAGATCACTTGATTTGGTATGCATTTCTTTATTATTTCTCACTTTTTACCTCCTGGTTGGACTAATTTGTTGTTATTATATTCTAGAAGTAACAGTCTGTAATTTCTCCTCTGGCAGACTGCAGTTACTATTTAAACCTGTGTTTGTTTTTGTTTTGAAAAAAAATACCACTTTTTTCCCATTCCCATTCTTGTTGAAGAGAAAATTATTTATGAAAAATATGCTTCATAGCAATTTTACAACAAAATAAGTATGACTAAAGAAAAACTGTATTGTTTATTAAGTTCTACAGGAGATC
Source organism: Curcuma caesia (assembly GCA_037834155.1). NCBI lineage: Eukaryota > Viridiplantae > Streptophyta > Magnoliopsida > Zingiberales > Zingiberaceae > Curcuma > Curcuma caesia. Next base: position 115,413 of record JBBMKF010000007.1, on the reverse strand, counting down.
AATTGTCCTATGTATAAAAATATTTCATTTCAATTATACTTATTCTTGTCGAAGTTCTATTGTACTTATTTTTGAAAATATTTTTTCTTTTCTTTGGAAAGGAAAATGAAAATTGAAAAATAATTTCCAAAATAAACACACTCTAAGATACCCAAAGAAACTACAAATACATGCTTTGAGCACACAATAACATGCTGCACAACATGCAATTAAGATTATTTCTGAAGTGTGTTCTCATAATAAACGCTCCACATTTATTTGCACTTCACAGATCTGTAAAGATAAGGATGAAGCAGAAGTCTGGTTTGTTGGTTTGAGGGCTTTGATCTCAAATGGAAATTACCGAAAGTTGAGATTGGAATCAAAAGGTGATAGGAGTTCCTCTGATAATCCTCATGCTTATTTTTGGAAATTTTCTCCATTTACATCACCCATCAGTGATAGCAATATTTTCCATAAGGTTTGACAAGTTTATTCTTGGTAAACTTTTGAAATTTCATAAATTTGCTGCTTACTGAACATCTCTTGTTACTTTCTAAGGATTCCATTGATGACCAACAAGTTAATATTCAATATGAGAGCCAACCAACCAATGGTTTAGGAAAGGTGTTGTCCGATGTGATATTATGTACTGCACCAGCTGAAGATTTGTTTCATTCAGATTCTCTAAGTAAACCTACTTACTCATACTCATCAGGGGCTACTGATGTTTCATATGGCCAGGGTTGTGCGACTGATACTGTTCGAGTGAGTTTATCTAGCGCTGTTAGCTCTTCTAGCCATGGAAGTTTTGATGCATTAGGTGATGTTTTCATTTGGGGTGAAGGCATTGGTGATGGGTTGCTAGGGGGTGGATTGCAGAGGATTGGAAGTTCATCTACCACTAATATGGATGCAATTTTGCCTAGAGCCTTGGAATCAAATGTAGTTCTCGATGTTCATAATATAGCCTGTGGAAGGGGCCATGCTGTTTTAGTAACCAGACAAGGAGAGGTTTTCAGTTGGGGAGAGGAATCTGGAGGAAGGCTTGGGCATGGAAACAATGCTGATGTTTCCCAGCCAAAGCTTATTGACGCTTTAGGTGGACTGAATGTTGAACTTGTGGCTTGTGGAGAATATCATACATGTGCTGTGACTTTGTCTGGGGATTTATACTCGTGGGGTGATGGTACTCACAGTTCAGGACTCCTGGGGCATGGGAGTGATGCAAGTCACTGGATTCCTAAAAGAGTGGGTGGCGCAGTGGAATATCGGCGTGTGTCATCAGTGTCCTGTGGGGCATGGCATACAGCTATTGTGACATCTTCTGGTCAGCTATTTACATTTGGTGATGGAATGTTTGGTGCTCTAGGTCATGGAGATCGTAGTAGCACAAACATACCAAGAGAAGTTGAAGCTTTGAGAGGAATGCGAACTGTTTGTGCAGCATGTGGTGTTTGGCACACAGCTGCAGTTGTAGAAATTTTAGATGCATCATCTGATTCTGGTTGCTCTTCAGTAGGGAAATTATTCACTTGGGGAGATGGTGATAAAGGCCGACTCGGACATGGTGATAGAGAACCTCAATTTGTTCCAGCATGTGTAGCTTCTGTTTCTGATAGCTTGTGTAAGGTGGCTTGTGGGCACGATATAACTATTGCTTTAACAACTTCTGGATGTGTTTATGCAATGGGAAGTAATGCCTATGGGCAACTTGGTAATCCTGTATCAGATGGTAAACTTCCTTGCCGTGTTGGGGGTAACATTTCCAATAGTTTTGTCGATGAGATATCATGTGGCTCTTATCATGTTGCTGTATTAACTTCGAAAACTGAGGTTTACACCTGGGGAAAGGGAGCAAATGGTCGTTTAGGCCATGGTGACAATATTGACTGCAGTACTCCAACTCTTGTTGAAGCTTTGAAGGACAAACAAGTGAAGAGTGTTGTGTGTGGTGCAAGTTTTACTGCTGTCATATGTCTTCATAAGTGGGTATGCAGTGTGGATCAGTCCACTTGTGCTGGTTGTCATCTCCCTTTTGGTTTTAGGAGAAAGCGTCATAATTGTTATAATTGTGGCTTAGTTTTTTGCAAAGCTTGTAGCAGTAGAAAATCTACCAGAGCTTCATTGGCACCAAATATTAACAAGCCGTATCGAGTATGTGATGAATGCTATGCAAAGCATAAGAAAGTGATAGGGGATGGTGTGATACCAAGAGGACCAAGATATCAAATTGGAAACCAGATTCCTGATGAACTGGCTGACAAAGATTCAAATGGTGCTAAAGTGCAAGGGCAGTTTTGTAGGTTCTCCTCAGTTGAATCTTTTAAAGGTGAAAGCGGAGATTTCAAAGAATCAACTAACATCCGCCATCCAATCCTGCATCAATTGGGAAATCTATACTCATCTACCTCTTCAAAGTTGCTTCAACCATCTTCAAGGAAGATATTTTCTGCTTCTGTTCCTGGTTCGAGAGTTTCTTCTCGTTCACCATCTCCTACATCATGCAAGCCTAGCCCGCCCCACTTGGTACATCAAATGTCTGCAACTGATCATACATGCTTGGAGATATTTGCTGACCCAAAGCCGATGACTGAGGATCTAGAACGAGAAGTAGCCAAGTTACAGGCACAGGTATTTACATATTACAAGCTCAAATTATGCATGCATCAAGTTCAATCACCAAAATAACCTGCACACTATCTTTTAAAACATTGAAATATGGATGTCAGTGTTACTTGCCTAATTAACAATTAATTTCTTCTAGTATTTGCATTTCTTCTTCTTGATTATGAAAGGATCAATTGCAAACATTTCCCATCCTTGATTATATTTATATTTATGAAGATTTTCTATTTGAAATCGTTGTGCAACGTATGGATGATTGATGTGTTATATACTACAAACTGGTGCTTTTTCTTCTATAGGTAGATGAGCTAATGTCTAAATCACAAATTCTAGAAGTAGAACTGCAGAAAGCAACAAAAGAGTTGATAGATGCAAAGGTAATAGCAAATGAAGAAACTGCAAAGTGCAAAGCTGCAAAGGAAGTTATCAAGTCTCTGACCTCACAGGTACATCTTGCTTTTCATAATACTCTTCTTATTTGAACCTCAAGGCTCCCAATGGTGAAGAGCAGCCTAGTGTTCTTAATTTAATAAATTATTGCATACTAAAAATACCTTGTATGCTTCATGGCTTCTTGGCTTGATATGCTTGCTTAATCCCCACCTTGTTCTCATCCATATTGGTTATCATTTCCAATCATATTCCTATATAAGAAAAGAAATGGTTGAAGCATCTAATTCATTAACCACTTTCATGAGAAGCCATGCACTATATTTCTCAAAAGAACTCCTTTCTTACATCTAGAAGACACAACTACCAGTAGAATTAGCATGGTGATTTATCAAATCAATATATATCTCTTATCTTGTCATTTTTTCTCCTATTCAGCCACCCAAATAAGTTCGATGGACTTCATTCTAGGTACAAAGTTCTTGTTATTGGGAGAAAATTAACAAGGTGATCAACCTATGGAACTGACGGCATGTGTTGCTACTAACTAGTAGCTGATGGATCTTTTTGTGTTTAACAAGGAGTAAGACAATAAGAAGTGGCATCTTTATAGTCGACCTCTTTGTCATGGATCACTAATATTATACTGGTCCAATAAGTTATGCATGTTAAGTTCCCAAAACAACTCATTTACTAGCTTTTAGGTTCTTTGCTATTTTGCTCATTGTCTCATGAACTATAATGGCAAATTCAGCAAAGGCCTGTTTAGCTGCATTATTCAACGAACTGGATTTTGGACTATAATTTGGTTTTGTCCTTGGCAGCTGAAAGCCGTTGCTGAGAGAGTACCGGAGGGATTTCTGGTATTCAATGATGAATATGCCTGTCCATCAGATTCAACTAAACTTTCTTCCCGTGACAGCATGTCAACCAACTTGCTTGCTGCCCATGTGTCTGAGTCAAATGGTTGCACTAGCAATCCAGTGTTGTACAATGGAAATGATAAAATGCCTGAGGCTGCAGAATGGGTTGAACAGGCTGAACCAGGCATTTACTTTACCATAACTTCTCTGAATGGAGGCCGTAAATCTCTCAAGCGTGTACGCTTTAGGTATGCAAAATGTTCCAACCATTCATATTTCATATGACTTCTGTTGTCATTTTGAGAATGCACATATTTGGTTTGTTTTCTCTCCTACCTCCTTGCACTTTATATGCTTCATAGGTAGACTCTGTTTCATTTACCTGCATCTCCTGGATTTTTTTCCCTATTAGTCGGACTGAACTAGTTTTGCTTCTGGTTCCTGAACTGTTCGGTCTGGTTTGATTGTCAAACTTACTTGGTTCAGCTGCATGTGCTCTTTTCCGTACCCTTCAGATTGCATGTCTGAAACATTGTCTTATGCATTGTAAACAAAACTCAACCCATGTTTGATATGCAGCCGGACAAAATTCAGCGAACAACAGGCAGAGAAGTGGTGGGCAGAAAATCAGTCTAGGCTTCAGGAGACATACACTATTCTCAGCTGTGAAAATTATGCCTCCGCCTCTGCTTCAGCATCTAGAGAAAGAACAGGTTGACTGACATAGAACCGATATCCATGGATTCTCCCTCACTCCCCCCGGTAAATGTAAATAACCCAACTGCCGGTGGGTGTTGCACATAAGTCGATGGTTGCTTCAGAATATGTCAGTCTTGACTAGGACAATCACATGCTAGTCGTCTCTACGGCCTTGAATAAGCTTGTGCAGTTGTTTTTTCTCTTTTGTTTACTCCATTGACAAAATAACATGCTAACTTTTTCCTCATTCCCTGAGTCTTGCATGCGTGTTTTTTTTCTATCCACTCGCTCGGAGGCCACAACATTCTTTTTTATTATTCTTTTTTTTTTAATTCAAGGTTTTATCTTTTTCTCGTTTTTTTATTGTTACTGGATTGTCGGTAGATGAACTATGGATTATTTAGAAGGTAAGTTGTCTCCACGGGCAACCATGTTTATATCATTCTCGTAGATAGTGAATAATTTGGGCACCACGTGGTCACTTATTTCTCTATAATCATTTCACGCTTACTGATAAGGACAATTTTAAGTTTGTGCCCAGATTGCTATTTGTATCGTAAGTAAAACAAAAAACGTTATATTACCCTACAAATTTTCGTTATGCTATTATTTTGCCTGGTGTTTTGGTTGGAATTTATGGAATGGTGGTGTTGATCCAACAATTGGGTTCGATCAGTCAATTGATGAGTCGATGACTCAATCTGGTATGTGGTATGTTGATGTGGATCTTGTCTCATTTATATTTTTGATATATCTTTTTGATTATTAGTACCTTTTTGGATAATAGACATATCTTTTTTTGCCATTGCCATTATTGATTTAATCTCGTCAATTGTTGAGTTTTCGCTTTGGATATCAACGCCACTCTTTTGGAAAAGATAATTTTATCCTTGCAGATGAGTGTATTAAAGTCAAGGTGAAGATTAAATTTTTTTAAAGATGATTTTATCTCATCTAGGTGCTTATGAATTATGGACAATCACTTTTTGAAGATCTATGTATTAAAATAAGAGTATTTTAAATTTCGATCTCTATAAACTTTGGAAGTCTTAGAACTTTGAAGAGAGGAGAGAGAAGATTGGTTAAGAGAAAATTCATAATTTGAATTGAATTGAGTGATTTGAGGAACAAGAATGAGTTTTCTTTTATAGGGATTTTATAGGGATGAAAGGTTATTCTCTAGGGTGAAAGGTTTCTTTCGAAAGTGAAAAGACATGGAATATATTTTTCACTTAAAGCATTATATTAATTAAATTAATATTATAAATATGATCAATCATTTAATTAATTTATATTAATCAATTGATTAATTTTGTAGCTAAATTTTAAAAATTATTTTTTAATAATCTCCATATGAATGGAAATTATTGTTAAATTTCAAGTTTCAAACAAGAATTTCAATGGAAGACTATTGTATTGAGAGAGGTAGCCTGTGTTTTTGAATCTCCCATAATTGAATATAATTAGATTTACTTGATTGTACAATGAATTATGTCATTGTTCAACCTTAGTGTAAACTAAGACAATCATACTCACACTAGCTCTCTGAGCTTCTATCGGTTCTCTATCATGTCCGTTTTGATCATGGACAAAACATGAGATTCATAGATTTCATTGAAGTGCCCCTATCTTCACATTTATATAGACGATCTCCTATTAAGAGTATCGTAATACCCAATTATACTCTTTGTGGTATAATATAATAATCATTACGAATTTTTTCTAATCCCTTATTCATTTTATAGGTCGGACTTTTTGTCCCTAGGAAGTAGTTGAACTAATTACTCCTAGATGACTCGAATCTTATAGCTTAGTTGCCCTTTTTAAATCGTGATCTTAGGATTTTCATTCATGATGATTAGGTAACTATTACTCGTTTCAAATGTTGAGTTTTAGACTTATTCTTCTAGACATGTAGTATAGTTGATCTCTTGATAGACCTTTTTAACTAACAATTTTATACAATTTTTCATATTCAATGAAAATTTCACCATTAGAGATCTACATCTTTAATGATATTAAGCCTTTTCAAGACTTATTATTTTACATTAGTGTTATTCTCATAACTTTTTAGATGCTCTAATGCATCATATATATTATCACATATCAATGCATTTTATGTAATTAATTTTTTGGGCCCTAATTTGTGTATTTATATCATACCCAAATACCCACGTATTTATTGGTCCACCCTCACATTTATTAGCTCCATTGGAATCTTCATGACTTGTAGAGATTTTTTATTTCTAGGTTTGAGATTAGGGTTGAGGACAACTTCTCTCTATAATTTTTAAGATAAGCTCAAAATTTATCAACATAGCATTTATCATTTTTTTAATGTTTAGTTCTCATGTTCCACAGTATCATTGGATTGATGTGAGTGGGATATAAGTTGATTAATGAATGTTGCTCTTCCTCAAGAAACATTTCTTGAGCAATATCATACATTCTCTCCCTCAATCACTATATATGATCTTGCTTAGTTGATTTTTCCAATCACATTTCTAGTGTTTTTTTAAAACACTTCAAGGATCTCAATCTTGCTTAAAAGTAAGTCTCCATAATAACTCTTTCAATAATCAATGAAGAAGCATCCTTTGCGAGGAAAGACAAAAGGTTGTAATACCTTTAGTAAAGTTCCCTTTGCAAGACATAAGACCACAATCTCATTTGGAACCACGTGTCTTGATTTGGCCTCTTGCTCATGTTGAACCAAAAGTTACAACTGTCTGATCAAAGTTTGACCAAGATTGTATTTGTTCTTGAGAATCACTTGATCTAGAGAGCATGTATCTCTTGATCTTCTGATTTATCCTAGTCAAACTGTAGTTGCTTAATTAGGATGATAGTCAAGATTGTACATGTTCTCGACAAGTACTTAATCTAGAAAATATACATCCCTTGACCTTCTAATTTCACTGAGTCAAAGCTACGATTGTCTGACCGAAATGTTGACCAGGATTGAATTTACTCTTTAAGAGACACTTGACTCAAGAAGTATATATCCCTTGGTCTTCCAATCTCATCGAGCCAAAGCTATGGTCGTCTGATTAGAGTGCTTATCAGGATTGTATTAACTCTTTGAGAGACACTCGACTCAAGAAGTATACATCTCTTGGTCTTCCGATTTTGTTGAGTCAAAGCTATGGTCATTTGATTGAAATGTTGACTAGGACTGCATTTACTCTTTGAGACATTTGACTCAAGAAGTACACATCCTCGGTCTTCCAATCTCATCGAGCTAAAGCTACGGTCATTTGATTGGAGTACTAACTAGGATTGTATTTACTCTTTGAGACACTCAACTCAAAAAGTATACATCCCTTGTCTTCTAATCTCATCGAGCCAAAGCTACGATCATTTGATTAGAGTGCTGACCAAGATTAATTTACTCTTTGAGAGACACTCGACTCAAGAAGTATATATCCCTTTGTCTTCCAACATAATAGGAGTTATACTTAATTTCTTGGTTAATTGCAACACATGCAATGCAATCCTTTTAACTCATCTATTTTGACCTCTACTTAAGTCTCACTGAGTAAGACTCAAGTTTAGCTTTCGGCCAAGTGGACTTGACCTTTTATCTGAAGCTTTTCATTAGCCCTCTTTTCGGATAGTTTAAACTCATCATCCTCATATTTGTGATTTTAGCCTAATGAGCCCTACAAAGCCTTACCATCATTATTACACTATATCCATAGTATAGTTTTGGCATTCAACCTTTTAAGGCATGGTTCTCGCATAGGAAAATTTTATTCTTCCTTGTCAATAACTCTCCCATAGTTTAAAGTTCACCTTCAAATGCATTAGAGACATCTTTTGATGGTAATCTTATGAGGTATATTTTCTTCAAGTAAATAGTGTTATTTTGTTGTTGTTGCTGCTGCTGTCTGAAAATCCCACTACGAGGATGCGATGATAAAAATCCTTCCTGCACATGGAGCAATGACCTCAAAGCCTTCTCTTCACCTTCTTCTTATGACGTGACGATTCCTGTGGAGAATAAACATCAAAGGGTTCGTCGAGAGTTCCTCCAATGAAATCACTTTGATGCCTAAGTCATCATGTTGTTTCGATAATAGAGAAAAAGTAATATGAGAGTTCGAGTCAATTAGAGCCCCCCATAAGGATCCCCTTTACCCGACATATATACCTACCCTTCTATCTGTGTGAAAGGGGCAGACACCTAAGGAGATCATGAGAAGGTGGAGGAGAGAACATGGGAAAGTGGGGGAAAGAACATGGGAAAGTGTGAATCATGCCCCATGTTTATTTGTGCCCGGATGCACCCTGTTAATAGAACTTGACCAGACTAAAGGACTCAATTCTGCTAACTTAGCAAGTTAGGAGATCGGACAAACTCAATAGTGCTTAGGAAGTCACAGGAGGTCGATGACTTGGCTGGTCAAGTTAGCTCGGCAGTTCAGACTAATTAGGAAGTTGGAAAGTTGGGAGGTCGACAACTCGACTGGTCGAGTCAACTCGACAAGTCAGATTGCTTGGGAAGTTGGGAGGTCGGTGACTCAATTGCTCAAGAAGTCGAGAGGTTGGTGACTTGATTGGTTAAGTCGGCTTAGTAGTTGACATGCCACTTGAAGTCTATATTGATCAAGTCCCGCGTCATGCCACTTGGCTCATGTGTTGACCAAATTAAGAGCTCACTAAGTGGACTCGTACTTACCTCCCTATCACAAGTATCCCCCTCTAGTTTAGTTGAAGGAGAATATAACCCGACTGATTAGACAATTATCTTGTCAATGGATGTCAGGGTCTATGTGGTTGAGATGTCAAGGTCCAGGAAGAGCCACAACTCATATTTGAAAATAAATACACATGATCGAACCTGCTGTGAAGACAATGAGTCAAAGCTTGTCAAGGATTAATAGGAGAGAAACCAACCCATGCCTAAATCCTAGTCGAGAGAATAAGTGGCTGTAGGGTATGTCGATGGACATCTTGGTCCAAGACTAAAGGAGTTGAGTCGACGACCGCCATCTATCTGCGATAGAGGGATAGGACGCCTTGGTCTAAGACCAAGTGAATTGAGCTGATGGATGTCTTGGTCCGAGCCCAAGTGAATAGAGTCAATGGACACCTTGGTCCGAGATCAAGTGAATTGAGCCGATGGATGTCTTGGTCCAAGACCAAGTGGATAAAGACAACCTGCTTGTTCGAGACAGGGGCTTGAGTCGATGGACGCTTTGGTCTGAGACCAAGTGGATAGAGATGATTCGCCTGTCCGAGAAAGGGGCTTGAGTTGATGGATGCCTTGGTCCGAGACCAAGTAGATATAGACGATTTGCTTATTCAAGATAGGGGTTGAGTCGATAGACACCTTGGTCTGAGACCAAGTGGATAGAGACGATCCACCTGTCCAAGATAACGGCTTGAGTCGATGGACGTTTTGGTATGAGACCAAGGAAGTTAGAGTCGATGCTGATGGATGCCTTGGTACAAGACCAAGAGAAATAAATTTGATCTGCGACTATGTTCGAGTCGGGACAGAAATAACTCGATCTGCGACTATATCCGAGTCGGAAGATATATGTCGATGAACACGATCTGCCTGAGACAGAGGGAATGAATGCTCGATTTGTGACTATGTTTGAGTTGGAAGAGAATAATAAGCTCAATCATGATTCTCGAGTATCTATGGAGTTAGAGAGAGAATAATAGACTCGATCTCACGACTCCCGAGTACTTATGGAGTCAGAGAGAGAATAATAGATTCGATCTCATGACTTTCAAGTACTCGTGGAGTCGAAGAGAGAATAGTTCAGTCCCTTGACTCTTGAATATTCGCAGAGTCGGAGAGAGAATAATAGACTTGATCTCGACTCCTGAATATTTGTGGAGTCAACGAGAGAATAATAGGCTCGATCTCATGACTCTTAAATACATGTGAAATCGAAGAGAGAATAATAAACTCGATCTCATGATCTCGAGTATTCGTGGAGTCAGAGAGAGAATAGCTCAGTCCCTCAACTCTCGAATATACGTGGAGTCAGGGAGAGAATAATAGATTCGATCACGACTTCCGAGTACCCGTGTAGTTGATAGGAAAATAATATACTTGATTTCACGACTCTTGAGTACCTGTGAAGTCGGAAAGAGAATAGCTCGGTCCCTTGACTCCTGAATGTCCACGGAGTCAAGGAAAAAATAATATACTCAAGAGTATAATTGACACAATCTCACAACTCCCGAGTATCCATAGAATCGGAGAGAGAATATCTCTATTTTTGACTCCTGAATACTCGTGGAGTCGGAGAGAATAATCAGAGGTTCGATCTCGAAACCAACTGAGGTTCTGAGAAAATATTGCGGTGCAGAAATCACACAGCTTTGGACCAGTCAAGTCACATGTTTATTCATCAGGACTTCAAGAATTTTCATGGCCTTTGGAAATCTCTTTGTTCCACTAGCTAGCTGCCATCATCCGAATGAAAATTTTATAGGAAATTGCATCTGGTACACAACTCGATATCTCCTGCTCGACAAGTATTGAGAAGACATCACACAATTCGCGCATTCGAAATACAACATCTTCCTTGCAGAGGCCATGGCTTAAGAACCCATAAGCGATGCCATCTGATAGCAAACCGTGGCAATACTGAAGAATGAATAAGAATGTTTATATGAAGTTATATTTGGAAATCTTCCTGCACTCGGGAATCTGTGATTCTCCAATCATCTTCTAATAATTCATAAAATTAATCCTTCCTTTTTACAATGAAGCTTATTGCGTGCCATCTCCAAAATTTGGGAGCACATTTGTGCGTTATCGAGTAAAACACTCACAGTGAAGTGGCATCTCCAAAATTAGTAATAGCTTTTAATTCAACTCCGTTATGCAT